>QLTV01001497.1:489994-508348 GCA_003457575.1 Thermophis baileyi
TGGGGGGAGGTGGGAGCAGGGGGGAGCAGGGGGGAAGGGGAGGCCTCCAATGACCATCACCATAGAGTGGGAAGCACACTCGCAGAGCGGCCGCTGCCCTGGCTGGGGTTTGGAAGCAGCACAGCTGGAGTTTGGGGGGGGGCCAGAGAGACTTCTGCTGCTTTCCTTGCGTGCAGCCAAAAGCAGAAGCAGCAGAAGTCTTTTTTCCTTTCTCTCCCCCAAACTCCAGCTCTGTGGCTTCCAAACCCCAGCCAGGGCAGCGGCTGCTCTGTGAGTGCGCTTCCCGCTCTATGGTGACGGCTGGAACTGGAACTAAACAGACCGACCGAGAGACGCCACGGAGCTGCCAGACTCCAGTAAGATGCGTGTCTCACGGCCCGCCCCGCCTCCTGCACCCCAAAAATAATAAGCCCCCCCCCGATAATAAGTCCAAGGCCATATTTCGGGGGTCAAAAAAATATAAGCCCCTGTCTTATTTTCGGGGAAACACGGTATGTGGTAGTTAAGAGTGCTCCATTTTTTTTAAATGTACAGTGATCTGCTAATGCAGTAATTTAGAATTTGTCTTTGCTCTGGTAAGCTTTTTGGACTGGCTTTTGTTATTGATTTATCTACTTGTTGATTTTTGATTTGACACCCTCACAGAGAAAAATAGATAATCGGGAAAATACAATTGTGAGACAATCATCTACTATTTTTGTTTGTCCGGTCCTATTTCACTGGCTAATAATCTTTTGCTAACGTTCAATAGAATTATTAAAAGCTGCAGAATTAAGAGCAGGGATTCCAAGGAACACAAAGGACATTTTTGAAATACTACCCATTGAGTTTAGTCTCATTCGCTCCCCAAGATTTTAGTCAAAAATATTTTCATTCAATACTTCTAATAACCTTGTTTTACCCTAATCACAAATTTTGCTTCCTGACCCCAAGTTAATTTTTCTGATAATTTACAAATTCTCAAAGGAGCTTGTTCCAGAAATGTATGTATATATCAGAAATTTAATAATGCCTCTGACTGGTCAGAAATGTTGTAGATATAAAAATGAATCGATGGGGTTTGAAATAAATGGGATAACTCAAAGGAGTAGACTGTAGTTTGGCTACCATCAAGGCATTCCCTGCTCCTATGTTAAAAATGTTCTCCATGCATCCTTGAATCAGTAGAAGACAATCCCAGCATAATCTTTGTTGCCCTTTGGTTGATCTCTGTCTTGCCTCCCCTGTCTCTATTCTGGCTTTTGGCCAGCTGGTGATGTCCTCCTGATGCAGCTACATGATCGGTTAAGGGAAATGATTGGTTTAACCCTCTGGGCTTGCTGCCCTTCTTCTGAATGTCACCAACTGGCAGGAAAACATCTAGGTCCTGGAAACAGACCTATTTGAAGTCTGATATCTTCGAGCTTTTACGCCCTTTCTCTCAACAGATGAAGGCTAAACACTGAATGTTGACCAGATTCACAAAATAACAGAATTGCACAAACATGCACAATCCCATAGACATCCAAAACACACAAATATAAACTTCCTTTCACACTCCGGGCAAGGGATCCATTTGCCCAACCACTAGCAACACTTGGCCATCATCTAAGGTAGCAGATGCTGGCATGACTGGGTTAGGATAGAAGTGTTAGCCTTCCCAACTATTCCTCTTGAGCTTCATTCTCTGATTGTGTTACCTCATCTCCTATATGCTCTCTGTGGTAGGCTGATGTCCTCCAGTACAGGGGTCTCCAACCTTGGCAACTTTAAGCCTGGAGGACTTCAACTCCCAGAATTCCTCAGCCAGCAAAGCTGGCCGAGGAACTCTGGGAATTGAAGTCCACAAGTCTTAAAGTTGCCAAGGTTGGAGACCCCTGCTCCAGTATGTGAGAGGATACTGTCTTTTCACTAGTGTGAAATACTGTAACATTCAACTTCCTGGGAGGTGACAGGGATGCCTTCTTTTTCTCTACCAGTGAGATGACTTGGGCAAGGCCAAATAGAGTAGTCCTTACAGCTCAACCTGGGTTTTATGAAGGAGGTGAAACTCAAGATCCTTCCTCATAGCATTCCCCCCCATAGGTCTTACTGGACCAAGAATACTATACTGGTATCATTGATGGACTTTGTTGTCATAAAAAGAGATGATGGCCACTGCTTTAGATTACTTTAAAATGGGATTAGACCATTAGCTATGCTGGCTCAGAGGTGGGTTTCAGCAGGTTCTGACCAGTTCTGGAGAACCGGTAGTAGAAATTCTGAGTAGTTCGGAGAACCGGTAAATACTACCTCTGACTGGCCCCGCCCCCATCTATTCTCTGCCTCTCGAGTCCCAGCTGATTGGGAGGAAATGGGGATTTTGCAGTATCCTTCCCCTGCCACGCCCACCAAGACACGTCCACCAAGACACACCACGCCCACCAAGAACAATCTGAACCAGTAGTAAAAAAAATTTGAAACCCACCACTGTGCTGGCTGGATAATTCTGTGAGTTGAAATTCACGAGTCTTAAAGTCTCCAAGGTTGAACATTTGTGGATTAGACAAATTCACAGAAATCTGTTAATAGTTGGAGAGCAAACAACCAATAGTGGCCATGAGTTTTTTTCATTTTTTTCCCAATTTGATTTGCTTTTCTGATGAACAAAGCCAGTTCTCCAAGATAATATTACCAGATGCAAGAAAAATATGATCAGCGGTATAGCCCTTACAGAAGCCACAAGTCCATACAAGGACTTTAGTTATTTTCTCTCACATAACAGACAATGAAATATCACATCAGCCTCTCTTCTGTTTCTCATCATTTTGCATTTTGAAAGGATAATGATGGTAAACACAGCGCAGGGCAGAGTATAGTCACCAACCCCATTAGGGGTTTGGCTCACTTTTAGGACCATCAATCCAGGTTGCAAACTCGGGTGCCATGCTTAGGGGGAAGCACGTCATCCAAGTGTAAATATCTCCTCCACGTAAGCAGTATTAATTCAGCTTTGCTACCTGGATTTGAAAATTTTGGTCACTGTGACTGTTGGAGGAAGCTAAGCAGCAAGACCCTGCAGAGTGAAATGCAATACAGGTAGTCCTCAACTAGGGGTGAAATTCAAATTTTTCCCCTACCGGTTCTGTGGGCGTGGCTTGGTGGGCATGGCAGGGGAAGAATACTGCAAAATCCCCATTCCCACCCCACTCTGGGGCCAGCCAGAGGTGGTATTTGCCGGTTCTCCGAATTACTCAAAATTTCCGCTACCAGTTCTCCAGAACCTGTCAGGACCTGCTGAATTTCACCCCTGTCCTCAACCTACATGTAATGTTCCAGCTTGCCACTAGTGGCCACTCTACAAGTGGGAACAAAGCACGGCCGTGATTGGCCAGGCTGTTTGACAGCCGACTATAAAAGGGAGTTGTCAAACGGCGTTACCTCAGATCGTTATATAGGTTGTTAGAGAGTTACAGTTAATAAAGGTTGTGTTCTAGAGCATGCACGGTGTCACCTCAGTTATTACAACCCTTCGGCTCAACAACAGAGCACTGGCGATGAGGATGGGATCGCATAACTGAGGCAACACTGTGCATGCTCTAGAACACAACCTTTATTAACTGTAACTCTCTAGCAACCTATATAACGATCTGAGGTAACGCCATTTGACAGCTCCCTTTTATAGTCGGCTGTCAAACGGAACAGCCAATCACATCCGTTCTTAGTTCCCGCTCCTAGAGTGGCCCCGTGTGGAATACCGGAACATTACAATCTATGTGTCTTATTCTCAGTCTGAACCCTGAGTTGACTCCATGTATCAGCAGGGTACTCTCTATGAGTGCCGAGTCATCTTTGTGAAACCACTCAGATGTAATTTAGACTCCCAGTGCATCAAACGGCCTGGCCAATCACGGTCGTGCTTTGTTCCCGCGCGTAGAGCGGCCACTAGTGGCAAGCCGGAACATTACACTACAACCATCTGTTTGAAGTTACAACAGCACTGGAAAAATCAGTTTTCACATTTATGACCAGTTTTCACATTTATGAACCTTGCAGCATCCCCATGGTCACATGATCAAAATTCAGGTGCCTGGCAACTGCCATGTATTTATGACAGTTGCACTCTCCCAATGTGATCGCCATTGATGCCCTTTCCAGCTGGCTTCCGACAAGCAAATTCAGCAAATTCTGGGAAGCCAGATTCACTTAACAGCCACATGATTCACTCAACAACTGCAGTGGTTCTTGCTGCTTAGGTTCCTCAAAGCAAAAAAAAAGGTTGTAAAATGGAGTGTAACCCACTTAACATCTGTCTTGCTTAGGAATGGAAATTTTGGGGCTCAATTGTGGTCATAAGTCAAGGACTACCTGTAGTTACTTAGGAAGTAAGCAAACTTGCATGATCCAAAAAACTAAGGATGCTCGATTCTGCTTACTACTTGGATATGACTCCCAGGATAGGATGTCAAAGATCAATCTAGAAGAAACAAAAGCAAATTATGTCCCAAAGGTGATTTTTCAACAGGCAACCAGACTTTCTGATTTTTCCTTGAAGACGTTTCACTTCTCATCCAAGAACAGTTCAGAACTGAAGAAGCTTTTTGAAGGAGAAGTGAAACGTCTTCAAGGAACAACAAAGAAAGTCCAGGTGCCTTTTGAAAAAGCACATTTGGGACAACCATGACCTGGATGACTAAGAATGTCCATAGACAAAAAGCAAATTATGTCTGTAGTGCAGCTAAAAAAAGCTACAGAAATGGATGCATGAACTCACCAAGAGTTCATCTCAACTCAAGGGAAACTTTATCTTCATTCAAAATACAGGGCTGACAAATTGATCTCTGTTTGTAAAATACCCTTGATTTGCCCCATCAGGAAACCAAACATCTCTTCCAAATGCTAATTCATCTTAATCATTACCAACTGGGAAAGCATTGAACAGTACAAAAATAGATGGGAATTTATAAACCTAGTAGACTTCTTTCAACTCAAATTAAAGGAATTCTAATTTGAGAAATAAATGCATTTTTATATGTGCCATGCTACAAATGGTTCAAATGTGCAAATCATGAATTGCAAAGACCATTAAAAACATAAAGAAATCTTGAGCAAGAGGGAGATGGCTGGCCAGATACCTCCTGGCTATCTGCGCTAACCTGCCAATTTCCCAGTCTACGAAGCCTTCCTGCTATTATTATTAAAGACACCCTTGTTCTGGATTGATGGTATCGTCCATATTTCTACAGAAGAACCTGTGGACCACTAATCCTGGATTTTATTCAGCAGCAAGAGACTTTGTGATACTTTTATTCTGATACATAAAGTTCCTTTTGTAAGCTATCTTGAATTGTGTTCCTGCCTTTTTCTTTTTTCCTTTTTGTCCTAAACCTAGAAACATCCATGCATATCCCTGGGAGAGTCTATCTATTTTACATTTAGCAAGGCTTCAAAAGTAGTGAATGCTGTAATATTTCCTTGATGAAATGGCTATTTGAACTGATATTTTTGACCAATGAATGAACTACCTCAAGAAGATGCATAGCCAGTTTTTTGTCATACGGGTACTTATCAAAAGTGCAGGCATTAAGACTCTATCTAAAAGGAATGCCTTCTGCCACAGAACAATGCAGCTTCTTCATATGCCAATGTATGGAAATACCGGTAGTTCTTGACTTACAACCACAATTGAGCCCTAAATTTCTGTTGCTAAGTGAGACATATATTGAGTTTTGTCCCATTTTACGATTTTTCTTGCCACTGTTGTTAAGTGAATCCCTGTAGTTGTTAAGTTATTAACAACACGGTTATTAAATGAATCTAGCTTTCCCATTGGCTTTGCTTGTCACATGACCCCCGGGATACCGCAACATCATAAATAAGTTGCTGAGAGTCCGAATTTTGATCATGGGGATGCTGCAATGGTCGTAAGTGTGAAAAATATTTATAAGTCACTTTTTTCAGTGCTGCTGTAACTTCAAACAGTCACTAAATGAACTGTTGTAAGCCGAAGACTACCTGTATAATATAGATAAGCTGCCTAAAATGTATATTGTAAGACAACTTTTAAAACCAGTTTGATCTAGTGGTTAAGGCACAAGTCTAGAAACTGGGAGAGTGTGAATTCTAGTCCCACTTCAGCCATGAAAGCCAATTGGGTGACTCTGCGTCAGTCACTCTCTCTCAGTTCAACTCAACTCATAGGGTTGTTGTTGTGAGGCAAATAGGAAGAGGAAGGAGTATTTGATACGTTCAACACCTTGAGTTGTTTACAAAAAATAATAATAAAGGTGGACTATAAATAAATAAATGGGGACCACCTGGTAATTTTGCTTCTTTAGGGAAACCCAGTATTGTGGGGGAGAGATTGATATTAAACATCTTGGTGATATCTGTTATGATCTTTTCTCTGAGATGAAATACCCAAACATTTTTGACCACAGAGCTTCACAAACTAAATGCAGTTACAAGTGAAAGCAGACCGTCAGCCTGCAATTCCAGGCTCATAAAAGTGTTAGGAGCATGTCAAAAACCACTCCACTCTAATTATAGTTCTGGAATGAGATGGAACAGACTGTCTTTGCGCCCCCTTCTGCCTTTGGGTGTGTGTGGCTTTGTTGTAAGTTGCATTGATGCTATAGTCTCTAGGTCTAATCCAGTGGTGGGATTCAATTTTTTTTACTACCGGTTCTGTGGGCATGGCTTGGTGGGCATGGCTTTGTGGGCGTGGCAGGGGAAGGATACTGCAAAATCTCCATTCCCTCCCCACTCCAGGGGAAGGTTACTGCAAAATACCCATTTCCTCCTGATCAGCTGGGACTCAGGAGGCAGAGAATAGATGGGGCAGGGCCAGTCAGAGGTGGTATTTACCATTTCTCCGAACTACTCAAAATTTCCCCCTTTATTTCTTCTAGATTGGAACTTCCTTTAAGAAAATAATAATAGTAGAAGCTGAGTCTTAATGCCTCTATTTTGCTTGCTATTTCTTAAAAAAAAAAACAGTGGAAAATTATGCCAGAGAATTTTGCCAGAGATTATGCCAGAGAATTTTGGCAATCTCCTATCAAATTCCAGTGGAACATTCTTGGGGAGGGGGGTGGGGAGGGGGGTTCTTGAGGAAAAAAAATCCTAAAGGATGTAGATGGACAGTGGATCACAAATGCTCCCCTCTGCTTTAGGTGACGGGGGATCCATCTTACTCCAGTTTATTTATTTATTTGTTTGTTTCCTGCCTTTATTTTTATAAATACTTCAAGGAAGTGAATATATCTAATATCCCGTCCTCATATTTTCTCCACAACAAGAACCCTGTGAGGTGGGCTGGTCTGAGAGTGACTGGCCGAAAGGCACCCATCCGGCTTTCATAGTTAAGGCAAGACTAGAACTCACATTTTCCAGGTAAATGGCCCAAAATCACCCAGTCAGCTTACATGCCTAAAGTGGGACTAGAACTCACAATCTCCTGGTGATTCACTCAAAGTCACCTAGCCAGCATTAATGCCTAAGGCAAGTCTAGAATTCGTGTATTTAGATGCTCATATGTGAAAATGAAGGCATTACAAGTGTCAGGAATATTTTGAACAGCAGAACAGCAGTTCCAGTCTTGACCTCTTCTTCAAAAGGAAAAACGTCATTTGGTTGCTTAAATCTATGTAGAGTAAATTAACTTAGCTGCCAAATGTAAAATATAAGTAGTTGTTTACTTACAACAGTTCATTTAGTGACAGTTCAAGTTACAATGGTGCTGAAAAAAGTGACTTATGACCATTTTTCATACTTACCTTTGTAGCATCCCTATGATCATGTGATCAAATTTCAGATGCTTGGCAATTGGTTCATATTCATGACAGTTGCAGTGTCCTGGAGTCATGTGATCACCTTTTGCGACAGTGGTGGGATTCAAATTTTTTTACAACCGGTTCTGTGGGCGTGGCTTGGTGGGCATGGCGTGGCTTGGTGGGCGTGGCTTGGGAAGGATACTGTAAAATCTCCATTCTCTCCCCACTCCAGGGGAAGGATACTGCAAAATCCCCATTTCCTCCTGATCAGCTGGGACTTGGGAGGCAGAGAATAGATGGGGCCAGTCAGAGGTGGTATTTACCGGTTCTCCGAACTACTCAAAATTTCCACTACCGGTTCTCTGGAACTGGTCAGAACCTGCTGAATCCCACCTCTGTTTTGCGACCTTCTGACAAGCAAAGTCAATGGGGAAGCCACATTCACTTAACAACCATGTTACTAATTTAACAACTGTGGTTATTCACTTAACAACTGTGGCATGAAAGGTAGTAAAATGGGGCAAAGCTCACTTAACAAATGTCTCACTTAACAAGAGAAATTTAGGGCTCAATTGTGGTCGTAAGTCTAGGACTACCATCCTGTATAATAGTGCGGGAAATAAGGGAGGTCAGGAGATCAGCCTTGAATAAATGTCATGGATGAGGATGCTTGAAGCATTTTCTTTTTTCCCTTATTTCTTAATTAAGCACAGCCTTCTAGGCTGAAATGCAGATCTTCTGCTCCCATTTCTCTGATCGGAGGCCGATACACACAGCATACAAGAAGTGCTTAGCTGAGCAGGTGGTTCACTGCACATTGGCAGAAGTCAGAATTGCCAATAATTGTCAGCCTCCCAAGGATCCTAAAGCAAACTAATTCCCTCTTAAGAACTTTGGGTGGGGTTTTTTTAAGCTTTTATTGTTAAGACAGACAAAAAAAAAAGAAATAGAAAAAAGAAGTGAAAGACAGCAATACACACACACACACACACACATACAACAGAGGTGGGATTCAGCAGGTTCTGACCAGTTCTGGAGAACCGGTAGTGGAAATTTTGAGTAGTTCGGAGAACCGGTAAATAACACTTCTGACTGGCTCCGCCCCATCTATTCTCTGCCTCCAGAGTCCCAGCTGATCGGGAGGAAATGGGGATTTTGCAGTAACCTTCCCCTGGAGTGGGGAGGGAATGGAGATTTTACAGGATCCTTCCCCTGTCACACCGACCAAGTCACGCCCACCAAGCCACGCCCACAGAACCGGTAGTAAAAAAAAGTTGAATCCCACCACTGATCCTAATTCCTAGGATCTACCCAGTGAAGGGATTGTCCAGATGGTACTGTGTTTGGGGATAGATAATGTCAGAACGGTGCACCAAGGTTTATTAGAGTAAGGGTAAAGAGACTGTGCCTCTCCAGATATTAGATTTCTAGAGTCATGGGAGTTAGAGCCGCGGTGGCGCAGTGGTTAGAGTGCAGTACTGCAGGCTACTTCTGCTGATCACTGGCTGCCAGCAGCGCGCGCACACACACACACACACACACACACAGGCGTGTGTGTGTGTGTGTGTGTGTGTGTGTGTGTGTGTGTGTGTAGAATTGCCCAAATACAAAGATTAGATGAGAATTTACCAGATGCTCAAAGAAAAAAAAATCATCATTATTCTTTCAAGGAAAATTGAACCAAATGAAATTCATGTATATTATTTTAGTGCTTTAAGAGCCAAGATGAAAATCAGAAATCAACAAAAACAGTCATGATCCTCAGAATTATCAGACAAATGAATAAGAATTTGATATACTTGAGCAAGAAATTCTAACTAATCTGAAGCTGTACCTCTATGGCCAATCAGAATGTAGTATTTTAAAAACTTATGTCAAAAGAAATTCAAATTCTGTATGTGACAGAAATCTGTGAAATTATAGTCCATATATGGTTTCCAAATTATGTTAAAGTTAGCATCCAACCTATTTTCTAGATAAGTTACTTTTGACATGGATTCATACTCCCTAAAGTTAATGTGCCATTTTCTAATGAGGAAAGTGATCAGCAGGAAGTGTAGAATATCCTATAACTATTATGTAAAAGATCAACTATCGGTAAGTATATTTACCGGTAGCAGGCATGCAAGGCCTGGTAATATTATACAGTATTTAACTGAAAAATAGGCACCTATCAAAAATGAGAAGTCAATATTTAAATTGAACCGGGCCGAACCGGGAGCAACCCACCGCTGAACTGTGGCAAGAAAAGTCGTAAAATGGGGCAAAACCCACTTAACAAATGTCTCATTTAGCAACATAAATTTTGGGCTCAATTGTGGTTGTCAGTCAAGAATTACCTTTACAACATTTCTGAAAATTTCTAGAATATTTCATACATATTTTGGCAATCAACACTGCAATTATATTCCAACAAAAAAAAATCTTATATCAGTTTTTTTAATGTAATATTTATATTGAGTGTTATTTGTCTTCCAGTAATATTCCTATTGTATATCAGTTGTATTGTTGATTTTTTTTCTGCATCCATTCAAACTTGCAGTCTTTCAGTTATTCAGTTTCTGAATCAAATTTAATCAACAATGTATACAGAAGCCCTAACAGATGTTCTACATTTTGTGTTATACACATTTCAAATTCAGCCAAACCTCTAAATATACCACTTATTTCAAGGTACTGAAACCAATTAGTTGTTTCTAACCATTTCAAGAAAAGAATCTAAAATATTTCATCTTTGTTTTATTAAAGGATAAATTTACACAAACTATTGTTTCTCCACTGATTAAACTGTGTAGTATGTTCACTTTCATGTAATGAAATATTTATATTGAAGCAAGAGGCAAGACACTAATTCTTTTTTATATTTGGTCCATTGTTTATATATGTGATTTGTTTTTGAATGGTTTCTTATTGCCCCTAAACACTTCTATAAGAATCACAATAGAGATATTTATGAAATCTTGTGAGATCCTTGCTCCTTCCATAGAAATAAACTAACCGTGCTGTGATATTATCTAACTGGTGATCCAGATTTTTTAAAAAAATAGTTTAACAGTATACAGCAACCTATAATTTGGTACAGGCAAACCAATTTTAAGTTTCGCCCTCAATCATTTGTTAGACTAAATTATTTGCCTTTGCCGTCCATTCATCTTTTTTTTCTTCATTTCTTTTTACGATTGTTTGGAATTATTTTAAAAAATTATACCGGCCGTCTGGGAGCTGCCATTCGGTGGGGAGAGGCTGCACGGAACCAACAGTCTTTGAGCAGCTTGTAAACTAATGCAAGGACTCCTTTAAGGACAGCAAGGCAGCTGAAAACTGGCTTATGGAATATTGGAATTATTTAAAGAATTGATTCTGCCAATATTCTTCCCAGCCAAGATAGCTTTTTCTATTTATTTTAAAATATCAGGCTTTATATTTTGCCATATCTGTGAATAATAATTTTGGAATAAGTCTTCAATGTGGGTTCTATAATCTAATAAAATATTATAAAATTTGAGAAAAAAGTCTTCGGGGTGGGTGAAGGTTCGTTCTCCGAGCTTGCGGGTTGGTTTCTGAAAGTTTCGTTACCAGGTTAGGTAACATCTTCAGCAGAGTTTAGGGGTTGTCAGTGTTCTTCTGTTTATAAGGGCTTCATATGATTGGTAGCCAGAAGCCCTTTACCTAGCCTGGTAATGAACCAGCAGTGGGTTGCTCCCGGTTCGGCCCAGTTCTAAGAACCAGTAGCGCCGGCAGCGGGAGGCTCCGCCCACCCACCCGGGACGCTTCTGCGCATGCGCAGAAGCGTCGTGCGTGCACATGAGCGCGCGCGCAAACTGGTAGCAAAGGATTTTAGAACCCACTACTGTAATGAACCATTCAGAAACCAACCCACAAGCTCGAAGATCACATCTTCACCCTCATCCTACACCCAAGCTACAGATATTCGCCACTATTGCTAAGTCTTCAGTGTTTCAATTTCTCCAAGCACATGATTGATATAACACAAATATTAAACCTTGTTGTTGTTTCAAATTCTGTTTGTCCCCCATCGATTAGATTCCATATAAACAAGACCAATTGAGTCTTCTTCCACTGGCATCCTGATACTACTACATACCGTATACTGTTCTATAAGTTCCATTGTCAATTCTAAGAAATCCTTCAGTTGAATGCCCATGGGTTCAACGTCATCAGAATATTAATTTTGATCTATCCTCTTGATTTGCTGAAATTTTATTCTCTTGCCACATCTTTCTTGTTAGTGGTTCTATTTCCAAAACAAAACAGTGAAGGAAAGAATAATCTTATCTTGTCCCTTCCATAATGGCACTTTTTTGAGCAAAACCCCATTTTCTTCATTTTGTGTGTGTGTGTGTGTGTGTGTGTGTGTGTGTGTGTGTGTGTGTGTGTGTGTGGTTCATTATAAATACTCTTTTTCCCTGGAGAAAATTTGAGCTGCAGTTCATCTGCTTCAAGGTCATGAATATGAATATAATATATTAAGTTATCAAAAGCTTTCTCCGGATCAAGAAAAATTATAACTTTCTTATTTATTTTTCAGCGGCATTCAAAATATATTTGATATTATCTCTCCTGTGTTAGACAAATCCAGTCAGATCAGGGTGAAGAGATTAGTTAACCTCTTTGCAAGAATAGCCCTAAAAAGCTCCTCACCTACATTCAAAATGCCTAGGAGACACTTGATGAATTGGGCCTCTCCCCTCTTTATAAATCAAAGAAATGAATGCTTCTTGTCATGAAGAAAGAAATACTTGATTTCATTGTACAGTATCTCATTCATTACCTGACTTAATGGTTTTGTCAGCATTCCTTTGAAATTCTGCCTCTGGAGATTTATTCGGTCTTAACTTCTGCCTTCCTTTCTTTATTTCATCTTCTGTAAAGGTCTTGTTATTCATTTGTTATCTAAAAGACTTATTTGATCACCCATCTTTAGAAACACAACTCCGGGCACTTCACAGCAGTGATAAAAACAATAAAGTGAAAAATGTGGTGCCTCAACCCTCCTTCTCCCAATCTTCAACAACACCATCCCTGGGCTCACCCAAGCCCAATGTTTGAAGTATGACCAAGCTCTTTATAGACTAAAGAATGCAATCTTATCAGATCTCAGAGGGATCCATGGAAAAAGCATACAGGTAGTCCATGGCTTACAATAGTTCATTTAGTGACTGTTCAAAGCTACAAGTGCACTGAAAATAGTGACATGACAATTTTTCACACTTACAACCATTGCAGCATCCCCATGGTCATGTGATCAAAATTCAGATGCTTGGCAATTGGTTCATCGTTATGACGGTTGTAGTGTCCTGGGGCCATGTGATCACCTTTTGCAAATGTCTGACAAGCAAAGTCAATAGAGAAGCCAGATTCACTTAACAACTGTGTGACTAACTTAACACCTGCAGTGATTCATTTAACAACTTGGGCAAGAAAGATCATAAGTTGGGGCAAAAACCACTTAACAAATGTCTCACTTGGCAACCAAAATTTTGGGCTCAACTGTGGTTGTAAATCAAGTACTACCTGTACTTCCTAGATCCCACTAGAAGGCAACATTAAAAGGGAAGGGACTAAGAGCATGCCCATTTTATCTGACCTGGTAGAATACACTCAGGGAGCTTTATAGAGCTCCAAATATGATAACCACACCTTAAATTGCACCCAGAAAGAGATTTATTTATGATGGTTGCAGTGTACCGAGATCACGTGATCCCCTTTTGCAACTTTCTGCCAAGCCAAATCAATGAAAAAGCCAGATTCACTTAACAACCGTGTTACTAATTTAACAAGTGCAGTGATTCACTGATTCACTTAACAACTGTGACAAGAATGGTTGTAAAACGGGGTAAAATTCACTTAACACGTCTCACTCAGCCACAGAAATGTTGCACTCAATTGTGGTTGTAAGTTGAGGACTACCTGTAATATGGGTGAACTGTGGGGTGCCCAATGTGGTCCATGTCTCCATTTTTTCGTACCCATTTACTATGTCAATATTTATGTTTATACTATACCTGTTATCTTGTACATGTTTGACAAATAAAAATAATCATAATCATAATCATAATAGCAAGTCTATATAGAGAAGATCAGAGCTTACAGTATATTTATACTTAGTTAGCAGGAGAGATACCTTGATCATGAAAGAGATTTTCACCAGATGAAAATTTTCACAAGGTGAGGCTCATCCACTGCACTCTGGGCATGCTGATCCCTGCGTGTTCCCCAAATGTAGGAAACTCAACTGCATAATTTATGGTTAGTGTAGCTTTGCTTTTAATTATGTTTTATTAAATGTTTGATTGCGAACCGCCCAGAGTCATTTAGGGAAGAGGGGTGGGGTAGACATTTGATAAATAAATAAATAAATAAACTTCAGCAGAATGAACAGAAGGGGATGGTCAATGACATTTTGAAGGAAGACCCTTCCTCAGGGAACTTCCATCTACCAGAATGTGTACCATATCTTATCTGACCTGGTGGAATACACTCATTCTGGTACCACATTCTGGTGAGAGAAATTCCCTGAGGATGGGCTCCAGCACGAGTCCGAAAGCTCACAAGACTAAATGCCCCTGGTCCCAATGACCGACCCAGATTGGATCCTGCAACATTATCCAGGGACACGTATGTCTGCCTTCATTCATGAAGACCCCTTGCCCCATTAATGGTAATCACTGAAGAATTAACCTAGCTGCACCTTGATTTGAGGGAGTGGGCACTGCTGTATATTCAGAATTCTTGCTGTATATGATCTGTGAGTTCTCTAAAACAGCTGTTTCTAGTCTTCTTTCTGGTCATTGTTGGAGATTGAAGAACCACAACAGATATCATATTCGTCACATTATATGGAATGGAGTCAAGAACGAAGGGGAAGCCACTCTGCTTGCTGGCATCATATTCTGTTGTGTAGATCTATCATGCAAATTATACCATCATCCCTAATGGATGATAATGTCAGTGTTGATGCAGCGGGATCAAAGAGGTTTCCAAAATCAGCTGCTATTCAGACTTGTCTATTAAAATAAGCAAAAAGCAAAATTGTTGACAGGATAATAACACTCGGCTTCAAATAAGAGGTTACAAAAGAGTAAATACATGTGTAAGATTCTTAATCAGGTGCACGTTAGGGCAAATTAAAATAGCTAAAAGGGCAGGGGAGGATGTCAAGAAAAGAAAAAAAGCAAAAGCAGGGTCATGGGGCACAGAATAATTTTAGAAATGTAGAAAAAGTCATTTCGCAATTCATACCGAATGCAGGTTGTATAAATAGCATGAAAATGCTGGCCAGAAAGCAAATGATCCCTGGGCTCTTGACTTTTCTCAACCACTTCAGCTTCTGAAAATCCTATTGTCTTGTGGCTTCTTTTTCTTTTCTTTTTTTTTCTTTTTTTCTTTTTTTCTTTTTTTTTTTTTTTCTCTAAATTACACTTTGGGTTATTTCTCCCTTTTTTTTCCTTTTTTTCTTTTTTTTTTTTTTTTTTTTTTTGCCCAAAGGCCATCTCTCAAAAGCAGCAATTTGTTTCTGAAAAGAGATCTCGGGATTCAAGCCTCACCTGTTAATCTGGAAATCGTGCACAGAAGGTTTTGCTGCCTCCCGATTAGAAAACTGTGCATCAGCCATTGTTCCTTGGCTACCTGAACATACCGGTACTAACCTGCTCCCAATTACTGTTGAACATTTTCCTGACCCCGTCCCTATTTTCCAAGGTTTGAGATCCAATCTGCACATTGCATTTTCTGAGATGAGATTTTGGAAAAACCTGAGGGGTTTTTTTTTTTTTTTTTTTTTTTTTTTTTTTTTTTTTTGGTTAGAAAGAACGTTACAAATATTGTTACCACACTTGAGTTTCCCTGTAAATGTAACATTTTTCAGACAACCGTAAGCTTAAAGCTACAAAAATACGTGATGGAGGCTCTAAATATGAATTCCTTTGAGTGAGACTCAACTTCTGGTGACTGCAGGGCTACAACCTTGCAGGTTTTTTGATAGGTCATTTTGGTCTGGGATGTTTGCTTCACTTTCTAGACTATTCTACAAACTTAATATTTTTTGAGAAAATATTCTACATCGAGTCAAGCCAGCCAAGTACTAGCCTGGCTTGACTCGATGTAGCTTCTGGGCTTAGCTAAGAACTGGAAGAGGCTACTGCCAAATATGGTGTTTTCTTTTAAATCTGATATTGACCACTACAAGTACTATAAGCATTTTTCTGTAGTCCTCAAGGTTTTGAAAATAATGTTTGAATGGTGATCTATTTCCCTGGGGATCCTGGTTGTATATTCCTGAAAGAATAATAATTCAATCCCCAGAACCTGATCCATTAGTATATGCAGGATCTACTAATATATCTTAGTATATCCTACAAAAGAGGAGCTATTGCAGGTTCTGAATCATCTCCCGTTTTGGAGAGATGAATGCTCTATCAGATTCTGACCTTGAAAAGAATGGTTTTCCTAAGCTTAAATAATATATTCAGAGGCAATTTAAAACTTCCAACAGTGATTTGCTTTCCACTTCTGTGGATTAATTACAGATTAAAACACGGATTTAAAGATCAACTCAGGGTTTACCTGCATAGGGAAGTGAGCTTACTCTGTATTAATTTGGCAGGGGATTTGCTATAGGCGCTCAACTCTCTACTTAAAGCAAAATTGTAAAACAATGTGTGCTTCCAAATGCAGAAAGGAGGGAGAGAGAAAGGTCACAGCCAGATGGTCAGGTTGAAATTCTTTCATCCATTCTGGGAGCCAGCTAAAAAAGGTACACTAGCATCATAGTGCTGTTCTCATTGCAAAGCTCTATTTTGCCAAGAAATTGTGCTACTGTGGTGTTTTAAGGAAAGACAAGTTAATGAAAGTGATTGACAGTTTCCCTTGGCTCTCTTTCCCTCTTACCACTCCCGACATGGAAACCAACCATCAATTAGCCCTCATAATGTGTGGCATGATGAGGCTTGGTAAAGATGCTTAGATGAGATGGCTTGTCCACTTATTAGAGGTTCAAGTGTCCAGAAACATCCACAGGATCCAGCAGTTTGATCACAAAACAGCATTGTGTTGTGCTGATGCAAATTCCACTCCTTTGGTAAATCCATGCAACATCACAACACATTATTATGGAAACAGACATCCCACAGAAGTCAGGTGTTCTGTGTCCGAAGACAAAATGGATGGGCAAGGCTGTGATTGATGGCCAGAGGGGAAGGGTCATGCTTGTGGCAGCCCAAAATGGCCAGAAGGAGCTGCTGGGCAAATTCCAACCCTTGACTACCTCATCCATGAAATGTGCTAGATTGGCCAAAAAAAAAAAAACCTGTGTTGAGAGAAGAGGGCAAATTCTATTTTCAAACTGGGACAGCTAAAGTCAATCTGTGGGTTGCTTCAGCTGTGGGCTGGGGCTGAGATGAAAGGAACATCAGGAGGGCATAAGAACGACTACTATAAGGTAAAGGTAAAGGTTCCCCTCACACATACGTGCTAGTCGTTCCCGACTCTAGGGGGCGATGCTCATCTCTGTTTCTAAGCCGAAGAGCCAGCGCCGTCCGAAGACGTCATGTGGCCGGCATGACTAAATGCTGAAGGCGCACGGAACAGTGTTACCTTCCCACCAAGGTGGTCCCTATTTTTCTATTTGCATTTTTACATACTTTCGAACTGCTAGGTTGGCAGAAGCTAGGGCAAGTAACGGGAGCTCACTCCGTTACGCGGCACTAGGGATTCGAACCGCCGAACTTTCTGATCAACAAGCTCAGCATCTTAGCCACTGAGCCGCTGCGTCCCCTTAATGACTACTATAGCATATGTCAAATTTATGTTCATGCTGCACTTAGGAGAGGAAGAGCTTATAACACCTTCAGTGTTATGACGCTATTTGAGAAAGAAAGAAATATTTAAAAGACACCCCATCAATTAAGTGTTTAATCTGTCACACATCCACTTACTGTATTCACACAACATGTGTGTGTGTATATGGGTATGTGTTTGTGATGGAATGTAATCTGGATTCTCAGGAGGGAGAGGCTGATATTCCAGAGCAGGGGTCTCCAACCGTGGCAACTTTAAGACTTGTGGACTTCAACTCCCAGAATTCCTCAGCCAAGTCCACAAGTCTTAAAGCTGCCAAGGTTGGAGACCCCTGTTCCAAAGGATCAGGAGAAAGTGAAATTTAGATGATTTAGTTGAGAGGAAAAGGGTCAAGATAGATTCTCTCTAGACATTCTTAGAGTGCAAGTAGTCCTCGACTTACAACCATTTGTTTAGTGAAGATTCGAAGTTACAACGGCACTGAAAAAAGTGACTTATGACCATCTTTCACACTTACAACTGATGCAGCATCCCTGTGCTCACATGATCAAAATTCGGACACTTGGCGATTGGTTTATATTTATGACAGTTGCATTGTCCCAGGCTTATGTGATCCCCTTTTGCAAACTTCTGACAAGCAAAGTGAAGGGGGAAGCCAGATTCACATAACAATCGTGTTACTAATGTAACAACAATAGTGATTCACTTTACAAGAAAGGTTGTAAAATGGGGCAAAACTCATTATTTATTATTATTATTATTATTATTATTATTATTATTATTATTATTATTATTATTATTA
>QLTV01001497.1:508365-549263 GCA_003457575.1 Thermophis baileyi
AAGCCTGCCGGAAGAGCCAGGTCTTCACCGCTTTCCGGAAGGCCAGCAGGGTGGGGGTGGTCCGGATCTCAGGAGGTAACTGGTTCCAGAGGGCCGGGGCAGCCACAGAGAAGGCCCTCCCCCGTGGGCCCGCCAGCCGGCACTGTTTAGCTGACGGGACCTGGAGGAGCCCAACCCTGTGGGATCTTACCGGTCGCTGGGAGCTATGTGGCAGAAGGCGGTCTGTATGTTGCTTAGCAACAAAAATTTTGGGCTCAAATGTGATCGTAAGTTGAGGACTACCTGTATATGTTTAATGTTGCAAGTACTTTGCTTTAGTTTGGCTAAATTTCTGTCTATAGGTGAGCCTGATGTGTGTGTGTGTGTGTGTGTGTGTGTGTGTGTGTGTGTGTGTGTGTGTGTGTGTGTGTGTGCGTCACTCACACACACTTTCTCTCTCACACAGAAATGCCTGAGTGGGACTACAGCTTTAAAGAGTCACAACTAAAAATGTAAATCAACTCCACTGGAAAAAAAAACACTTAGGGATAGATGAAATAAAGCCTTTCTTGCAAAATCAGCAAGACTGCAGTGTCTATCTAAAAGATCAATGACAATGGTAAATATTTTTACTGACTCCAAAAGGTGCCCCTGATTAATCAGTGAGCAGGTATTTATATATTTATACGCAGTCACATCTAAGCTTGCGGGTAAGTAATCTATAAGGAAAGTAGGCTGAATGTAGTCCCTGACTTAAGACCACAATTTTCAATGCTAAGCAAGGCAGTTGTTAACTGAGCTGTGTCCCATTTTGCAACTTTTTTTGCCATAGTTGTTAAGCGAGTCACTCAATTGTTAAGCAAATCAGGTGGTTGTTAAGTGAATCGGGCTTCCCCCATTGTCTTTGCTTGTCAGAAACTCCCTAGGAAGGTTGCAAATGAAAATCCCAGAACCCTAGGATGCTGCAACCATCAGAAATAGAATAACAGAGTTGGAAGGGACCTTGGAGGTCTTCTAGTCCAACCCCCTGCTTAGGCAGGAAACCCTACACCACTTCAGACAAATGGTTATCTAATCTCTTCTTAAAAACTTCCAGTGTTGGAGCATTTACATTCTGGAGGCAAGTTGTTCCACTGATTAATTGTTCTGACAGGAAATTTCTCCTTAGTTCTAGGTTGCTTCTCTCCTTGATTAATTTCCACCCATTACTTCTTGTCCTACCCTCAGGTGCTTTGGAGAATAGTTTGACTCCCTCTTCTTTCTGGCAGCCCCTGATATATGAATGTTGTAAGTTGAGGACTACCTGTAGTACAGACAAGTGTTTTTCGGAGGGAAAAAAGTTCCCTACACTTTAAAAGTGTGTTTAGAAAAAATCACTCTTAGATGTAGTGGTCTACTCTGCACTCTTTCTAGAGTCTCAACATCTTTTTCACATCGTGGTGACCAAAATTGGATGCAGTATTGCAAGTGTGGCCTTACCAAGGCATTATAAAGTGGTATTAACACTTCACGTGATCTAGATTCTATCCCTCTGTTTATGCAGCCTAGAACTGTGTTGGCTTTTTTGGCAGCTGCAGCACACTGCTGGCTCATATTTAAGTGATTGTCCACTAGGACTCCAAGATCCCTCTCACAGTCACCATTATTGAGCAAAGTACCACATATACTGTACCTGTGCATTTTGTTTTTCTTGCCTAAATGTAGAATCCTACTTTTTTCACCATTGAATTTCATTTTGTTAAATAGCGCCCAATATTCAAGTCTGTCAAGATCCTTCTGTATCTTAAGCGTATCTTCTGGAGTGTTGGCTATTCCTGCCAGCTGGGTGTCATCTGCAAATTTGATGAGTTCACTGTCTATCCCCTCGTCCAAGTCATTGATGAAGATGAAGAAGAGCCGGGTACCCCACTGCATACTTCCCTCCCACATTTTTCTATTTTATCAAGTAGTAGGTTATGGTCTACTTTGTCAAATGCCTTACTAAAGTCCAAGTAAATTATATTGACAGCATTCCTCTGGTCCACTAATTTTGTCACTTTGTCAAAGAATGCAATAAAATTAGTCTGGCATGATCTGCTTTTGACAAACCCATGTTGGCTTTTGATTATTACTTTGTTTGCTTCTAGGTGTTCACTGATTCATTGCTTGATTATCTTTTCCAGAATCTTCCCTGGTATTGAGGTCAGGCTGATGGGTGTGTAATTTCCTGGATCTATTTTTTTTTTCCTTTTTTGAATATGTGAACTACATCAGCTCTCATATTCAAAAAAGGAAAGAAAATAGATAGAAATACATGCCGGTTATAAAAATACATGCCGGTTCCCAAACACTTGAAGTTCGATCATGTGATTGTGGGGATGATATGACAGTAATAAGTACAGGGACCAGACATAAATCACCTTTTTTCAGTGCCATTGTAACTTTGAACAGTCATTAAATGAATGGTTTTAAGGTGAGGACTGCCTGTAATTGCTCCAGTCCTGGGAATAAATTGAACTACATTCTGTCCAACCATGGCACAATCGTATCTAGTAGTTTTCATATCTTACTGGCCCTCATTAGTTTAACAATCAGCTACATCTGGGGGAGTTTGAGGGAAGATATGCCCTTCACACCTTGAAATGTGGATGCTGAATTTCATTGCAAATGTCTGCATGCTGCATTCAGCCCAATCCTCGCCTTTCCTATACACTGTAGCTCTAAATTTTAGATCCAGCACAGATCACAAGAGTGTCCTTTGCACAGCTGATCAAGGGCAGCTGGTCTCTGGCACCAGCAATAAGGTTTTACTCCAGCTTTCTGGCCCCGGTTATTAATCAGACCAGGAGCTTGTCATTAGGAGATAGACAGATGGTTCTCCCTCTTCTTTCACATAGATACACATTGCAGAGGCACCAAGCAGATAAAATGCATTTCAATTAGCTTGAATTATAGAGTGGGAGAAATCCATAAAATCCTGTATTTTAGGATAACTCTCATGCTTCTAGATTTTATATCCCAAATACAAAAAGATACACATGTACAGTCAGAAAGATGCGCATGTACATATGCATACATATGCATATGTACATATGAAACATATGCATATGTACATGTGAAAGATGTGCATGTACGTACATATGTACATATGCATGAAAGATATGTATCAGATTGCTTGTCTACCAGTTATTTATTAAAATCATTTCCTTTGGACGTTAGGGGGGGAAAACATTCGGAAATAAAAATAAATACAGCCTGTAAAAAAAGTAGCAAGTATAGAAAGATGTTAATCAGAAAAACAAACCAGCTGCACCAAAAATGGGAAGAGGGAAGGAAAGGGAGGACAAATCTCAGAAATTAGTTTATTCTGTACTAGGGTATGGCACAATTAATTTAAAATCCCAGATTTTGAGCATAGCAATTGTTATCCTGAATAAAACAGATCTTCAAAAAGATCCAAAGGTAACCAGGGACAACATATGGACAATAACATGTGCCATAGGGGTGTCCCCCAAAGAATAATTGATATAGATAATAACGTATTTAAGAACAAAATCCAGCTAAACATAAGTATCTTAAAATCCCATGAAATCAAAAGGACTGCAATATGCTTCCAAGGTGATTTCATAGATAGAATGCTGAATACATAAACATTAAGATCCAGCCAGCAATAAAAGTACTTGACATCAATGGCATATGATTCAATCTTATTAGATCTTATTGAAAATAGATGCAACTGTGTAACTGAAACACAATTAAAATGAATGAGATGTATGGCACAACATTTTAGGCTATGAGGTATGCATTATTCAGCATGCATTTCTGTATACTGCACTATTTGGCAGAAATATTTTTATTTCCAGATGGAAAGAGCTTAGTTGCTACCAGCCAAAAGACACTACTAATCCAGATTCTGCTTCTTATCCTTTCTGTGGTAGCAAGAAAGAAAAGAAGAAATGCAAGTCCAAGATAGTAAAAAACAAGAGATTTTTTTTTAAAAAAATCTTTATTTTTATCCCACCTTTATGGAGCCGTGGTGGTGCAGTGGTTAGAATGCAATATTGCAGGCTAATTCTGCTGACTGCTAGCAGTTCAATTCTCACTGGCTCAAGGTTGACTCCGAGGTCGGTAAATTGAGGACCCAGATGTTGAGGGGCAATATGCTGATTTTGTAAACTGCTTAGAGATGGCTGTGAAGCACTGTGAAGTGGTATATAAGTCTAAGTGCTATTGCTATTTATTATTTTTAATCAATAATTCAAGGTGATGAAAATACCTAAACTCTTTCTTCCTCCAATTTTCCCCACAACAATAGCCCTATGAGGTGGGTTGGGCTGAGCGAGAGTGACTGACCCAAGGTCACCCAGCCAACTTTCATGCCTAAGACGGAACGAGAACTCATGGTTTCCTGATTTCTAGCCTGATGCCTTAACCATAAACCAAACTAGCTATGGGTGCTGATATTTGGACGTTGTGGAGAGTTCAGTGAATGTCTGCAATCAAAACCTCGTCTAGGAGGACTACCTACTTCTCATGGATATTGGACATAGAGAAGGAACTCCTAAGATGTTAAAACATGGCAAAGTTCAGATGTTCTGGAAAATATCTGGTTGGGCAGCTACCCACTAAAGTTTAGATGGACAGGGAACTATTTACCCTATTTTCACTAGCTCTATAAAAACAAGCTAGAAAAGCAAGAAGTGCTGGGCCCTTAGATATTCTGTAGAATCCATAGGTCAACTGGATTCAACTTGTCCAAGTGTAATCTCCCCCCACGACTGAAGCAGAGGTCGGTTCCTGCCGGTTCGAACCGGCTCTATAGAACCAGTAGCGGGAATTCCCCCCCACTTGCCGAACCGGCAGCGATGGCCAGCTGGACATGCCCCCGAACTGGCTCTCTCGGTGGCACCATAGGTGCCGCCATCTTGTTTTTTGCTTCTGCACACGCACAGAAGCTGTTTTTTGCTCTTGTGCATCCATAGCTTGGTTTTTAGCACTGCGCATGCGCGCGCGCGCGCCCATGCGGCACATGAGGAAGCGAACCGGCAGCAAGGTAAGTTAGAATCCACCCCTGGACTGAAGTTCTTGCAACATATCAATAGAACATTTTTCCTTTGAGATGCCCAGAGGAAAGTAGGCAATCAGGATGTCTTACAAAAAGTGGACTTTTACATTATATATTCTCTCTTATATGCCTCACTTTTTAAACTATTGCAAACTTTAGTTTACACAATTATCTGAGTTTATGTGTCTTAACAATAATAATTTTGTGTCATCAAATCGGACTTGATTCCTGGTAACTGCCTGGATAAGTCCCTGTGGTTTTCTTGGCGATGTTTTTGCAAATGGTTTGCCATTGCCTTCTTCTTGGAGCTCAGAAAAAGAGACTGGCTCTAAGTCACTCAGCTGCTTTGTGCCTTAGGTGGGACATCTGCTTTCTAGCATGGTCTCATTAACCACAAATTTGTATCTTAGCTATCATCATCAAAATTTAAATATTCAGTTTCCAAATAATCTGCCAGATTTCTCAAGGATCTGAAAGCTACTTTGGGAGATTCAAAGAGTTAAACAGCCAAAGCTTTGGGTTTTGATCCTGGTAATACAGGAAGCCATTCTTGGAGGGGTTTTAAACCACAAGACCAAAAATGATTTTAAGTTTTCATCTGACAGATATTAATGGTCCAAATTTACCTTGGACAGCCTCAAATGCTCAGCATGCCTGGGGAAGACTTCTTGCCATTTGTAGATGGATGGACTGTGATTAGAGGCTCTCTTTGTCTATTTTTTTTTTCTCACACTCTTGCACGTAGGCACACCCGGGGCAAAATGTTCATCTGCTCAAGACTCAATCAGATTTCTGACAGATGTGTCTTTGTTCTTTATCTCCTTGGGAATGAACAATGAACCAAAAATGTAGACCTTATAATATTCTATCCAAGAGCTCAGCATGTTGGCCGGTCTCAGAAAGTGGAATAATATCCACCTTACCTCAGCTGAGGCAGAAGAATCTGAAGAAAGAAAGATATCAGGGGGGAAAAGTGGGGCTGCAAGACCAGGTGATTTTATTTAAGCCCCAGGGGAATCCTTTTCCTAGAGTGTGAAAAATAGCAGGGACAGTTGGGTATTATAAGCTAATTTTGTTGAGCCTTGAATGACTTCATCAGATGTGAAATCACGACCCATGTCCTGCAAACTCCATGGTTTGGATCTAGGGGAACATTGCACATTTAGACAAATTCTTCCAATTTCCCTGTTCCTAATTCTACATGATTCTAGAATCATTGCCAAGAGATTGTACAGAAATCCACTAAACTTAATTTATATGATTTTCTCCAGATCCTCACTCCCCAAAACAAGTTTTAATCCTTCACTGTAAATTTGCAACATCTGAAATGAATGTGGTATCTTGGTAAACTCCAGAGGAAGTGCCTAAATGAGTATTTCTCAACCTTGGCAAATTTAAGATCTGTGGACTTTAACTCCCAACTCTTCCTGACTGGGGAATCCTGGGAGTTGAAGTCCCTAAAATTGCCAAGGTTGAGAAATACTTGTCTAAATGCATTCTACTTTCAACCTCATCAGTTAAACTCAAATACATGTACCGGGCTAATTTGATCCTTAGAAAACATTCTCCAATCTTGAATGGGATAAGGAAAAAAAATTCCCTAAATGTTGTCAACATTTAACCAGGGGTGGGTTCCAACTTACCTTGCTGCCGGTTCGCTCCCTCCCGCGCTGCGTGGGTGCGCACGCGCAAAGCGCGCGTGCACATGCGCAGTAACAAAAAATCCAATTTTTTTTAAAGCCAAAAAAAAGATGGCGACCGCATGCACAGTGCCAGAAGTCGGCTTCTGTGCATGCTCAGAAGGAAAAAAAAATTCAAAAAAAAGATGGCGGCCCCCACGGACCGGCACTGACCGATCCGGTTCGGTGATGTCATTGTGACATCACCAGCGGGCTGCTACCGGTTTGGGAGAACCAGTCCGAACTGGGAGGAACCCACCCCTGCATTTAACCATAATAGCACTTAGTGCTTTACAGCCCTCTCTGATCAGTTTACAGAGTCAGCATATTGCCCCCAACAATCTGGGTCTTCATTTTACCAACCTTGGAAGGATGGAAGGCTGAGTCAACCTTGAGCCAATGAGAATCGAACTGCTGGCAGTCGGCAGAGTTAGCCTGCAATACTGCATTCTAACTGCTGCACCACCACAGCTCTTAATGCTGTATTGTTGATGAGGTTTGGTTAATATTTTGCAGTTCACATTTTAAAAGACAGTGTTTGAATTACAAAAACACATTCCAATTAGGATTAAGGCCCCGTCTAAACATAGATGCAGGCAGGCAAAGGGGGATCCTCTCTAAAATCCATGTACTACATTTCTATGTAGTTTTCATAACATGAGCTCAAAAACTCCCCTTTTACACTATTCAAATGCCTTAAAGCATGTAGACAAGAGAGTAAGGCTACGTCTATAGCAGGGGTGGGTTCTAATTACCTTCCCTACCGGTTCTGATCGCGACGGAAGTGCAAAACACCCAGAAATTACCCTCTGCGCATGCGCAGAAGCCTTTTCGCATGTGCAGAGGGTTATTTTTCAAGCCGCGGCGACTGGAGGACCGGTTCGGGGGCGTGGACTGCCAGTCTTTGCTGCCAGTTCGGCGAGTGGCGGTAAATTTCTGCTACCGGTTCTAATGAACCGGTCCGAACCGGCAGCAACCCACCTCTGGTCTATAGTACTGCCAGTTGCTGCTCTGCTAGTTAAATGTATTCGGAATACAACTCCAAGAATTCCTAGGTAAAGAAGATCTTGGTGGCTGCACTCACAATGTGTCTACAGCATAGTAACATGTGGCTATGCAGCTCAGCTCTAAAACAGTGCAAATACACACAATCTTCAAGAATGCTGGCTTCCTGCAAAAGTCATAACCACTCTGACTCCAAATAAATCATGGAAAAAGAATGGGCCATCCTCTTCAATCCAACCCAAACTCTCTTCTCTGCCTGACCATCCTAACCTTCATACATTGGTATGAAGGTCTGAAAGATTTCCAGTCCTCTGCAGCTCTTCTGCACAGTAAAACTGAATTGTGCTCCAGCTGATAGCTTTTTTGATAACATCGGAACATTTCAGTGCATTTGAGGTCTTCAGCCATTAACTCAGGTTCCACCAGCTCTTAAAAATAGGATTCTTTTTTATTTCAGTGCTGTAATTGGGGCAATTAGGCTAATTATAACATGTTCTAAGGATTGAATTGGTCCTGCTGTGAAATATGACTACATAGGTTGGCCCTATCTATATCTTCACCTCCAGCTAGTCTTTCCAAGCTATCATTACTTTAATCAGTTAGGTTTTCCTATTCTTGCTGGATAAGTTTATCACTTCTCCTTACATCAAGTTGCCTTTATGTGTGCAAACTAAAAGGCACAATGTGTTTCCTTCTTGCCACTCAAGCACTTGTGTCTCAGGCCAAAGGGCTATAATGGTACGAAACTTGTGTGCATATGTGTTTCTCTTTTCTTTCTTTCCGACACTATATTTTTCACCCATTCCCAAATCCTATGCTTTTTGCAATGTTGCAAAAAATACATGCAGCTCTGAGTGTAGATCTATTTTCTTTTATCAGCAGCTTGATTGCATTCAGCCAGTAATCCCAAAGTTGCTTTTTCCAAAAGGCAACTGGAGTTTCTTGATTTTTTTCTTGGAAAACATTTTGCTTCTCATGCAAAAAGCTTCTTGGATGAGAAGCAAAACATTTTCAAAGAAAAAAAAAACAAGACAGTGCAATTATCTTTTGGGGCAGCCATGACCTGGATGATTGAAAATCTCCATAGACCACAGGTGTGGGGGGGGGGCTATGGCTCCTTTATGACTTGTGGACTTCAACTCCCAGAATTACTGAGCCAGCATGGCTCAGTCATAAAAGAGCCATCGTTCCCCACCCCTGCCATAGACAGATATCCAGCCAGCAAATAATAAAAGGAAAGGGAGGGAGGAAGAGTGAAAGAGACAAAAATTGAGTTGTGGGACAGAAATCTTGCCCAAGATTATATACTGTGAAGTTCTATTTATTTAAACACTAAGCCCAGGATTGGCTATATCTGGAAGTATAAGCTTTCCACATGTGTGTGGTTACCTGTAAAGAAAAACAAGGCAAGATGCTCAGTGGAGCAAAAGTTGAAAGTTATAATGGAAGTCTTGGAAGTCATGTGAAGGTCATCTTCAAGAGTCATTTCATCCTTCCAACAGAGGTCCAGGAGTCAGAAGAATACTTTTGATACACAGAAGTATGCTTAGTCACAGTATTAATAGCCAAATCTGTCCATCCTTCGATCGATCCATCGATCCATCCATCCATGACTGAAAAGAGATAGATCACATCCATTCTGAAAACAGACCAATCATATCCATATTGATATGGATATTGCTAGTCAATACAGATACTCTTTGACCTATGACCAGTTGCTTAATGACTGTTTGAAAATACAATGGGGCCTGAGCATGTGCTTTACAGCCTGAAACATTTCTGGCTGTTGTAAAATGTCATAGCACGTCCCCCTCTCATGCAGCATTTCAGGCACTTGGCAACCGGTTCAACTTTATGACCAGTTACAGCCTCCCTCAGTCACACAACCATAATTTGTGACTTTTTTCTTTTCTTTTTTTGCCACTTTCCAGATGCCCATTTGGAAGAATAGGTTCATACTTAGGAGTGAGGCATTCACTGAATAATCACAATGATTTGCTTAACCACCACTGCAAAAATCTCGTAAAATTAGATCCAGTCATGGGGGCCTCGGCATACAACTGTAATGACTTACAACCATAAATCTAGTCCCAATTGCAGTCATAAGTCGAAGACTACCTGTAATCCAACAAGAATATCTGACAGTTCATCAATAGGTGAATGTTATTAAATGATGGTCTCCTAACAATTAAAAAGAGTCCCTTGGGAGTTGGGCGGCATACAAATTTAATAAATAATAATAATAATTAAAAAAACACTGCTTTTTTAAAAAAATTCCTGTCACTGTGAAGAACAAAAATATATACTTTATCTGAAGATGAGATAATGCATTTTCTTTTCTCTTACCTTTATACTCCTTTTACCCCACCACAGGGGTGAAATTTAGCAGGTTCTGACAGGTTCTGGAGAACCGGTAGCAGAAATTTTGAGTAGTTCGGAGAACCGGCAAATACCACCTCTGGCTGGCCCCAGAGTGGGGTGGGAATGAAGATTTTGCAATATCCTTCCCCCAGGAGTGGGGTGGGAATGGAGATTTTGCAATATCCTTCCCCCAGGAGTGGGGAGGGAATGGAGATTTTGCAGTATCCTTCCCCTGCCACGCCCACCAAGCCACGCCCTCAGAACCGATAGGGAAAATTTTTGAATTTCACCCCTGCCCCATCACATACACAAAGGTAGTTACATGTGGTCACTACAAAAGCTGTACAAGAGTAACTAAGCGGATTAAGGGCCTGGAGACTAAAACATACGAACATACAGTTGCAGGAATTGGATATGGCCAGTCTAGAGAAAAAAAAGGACTAGGGGAGACATGATAGCAGTATTCCAATATTTGAGGGGCTGCCACAAAAAAGTGGGGGTCAACTTATTTTCCAAAGCACCAGAAGGCAAGAGAAGAAACAATGGATGGAAACTAATTGAGGAGAGAAGCAACCTGAATTAAGGAGAAGCTTTCTAACAGTGAGAACAATTAACCAGTGGAATGGCTTGCCTTCAGAAGTTGTGGGTCACCGGAGGTTTTTAAGAAGAGACTGGACAGCCACCTGTCTGAAATGGATCTCCTGCTTGAGCAGGGTGGGTTGGACTAGAAGTCCTCCAAGGTCCCTTCCAGCTTTATTCTGATTGATCTATAACAAGTGGATTTGATATAAAGAAGAAAGGGAAGCATCACTCATTGGAAAAAGAGAAAGCCTTATGGTGATTACCCAATGGATACATTCATGTCATCTTGGCAGTAATACAGAAGTGACTTGCCACTGTCTAGTCTCAACATGTTGTTTTGCTTCTCACTCTAGCCCAGGGTCCCCAACCTTTTGGACCTCAGGGACCACTAAATTCATAATTTTAAATCCCGTGGACCACTAATATGATCTGCCTAATGACTGGCTGGGTGGGCGTGGCTATGTGGTCATGTGACTGGGTGGGTGTGGCCAACTTGTTGTCACTCACGTTGAGGGGTGCCTCGCCAGCCTCTACTCGCCCCTCCCCTCTCAGCCACTCCTCGCCCGGACTCCTTAGGGCCCCAATAGGAAGCAGTTGTTGGAGCTAAGCAGCCACCATGAGAAAGAGTTGGCAAAACAGCTGGCTCAGTTCAAATTGGATCTGACAGAGAAGGAGGCTCAGCAGAAGCACCTCACTGAGGACTACAAGCATAGGCTTTCCAAGCAGAGGGAAGACCTGCAGGAGTGCAAGGCCAGGTACCGGCGCCTGAAGGCTCAGCGGGCTGAGATGGTCAGCCAGTTCCAGGCCATGATACAGTCCCACTGGAACAAGGTCTTCCGGCTCTTTGCCACCACCGGCACTTCCCTCCAGCCTTCAGCCAAAGTCCCGCACCAGGAGGCTGAAGCAGACCCCAAGTCGGAATTTCTGCCCCCCTCTGACCCGCACAATAGACCCCAAAGGGGGAGACTCTTTGCAGCAACACAAACGTTCATTGCACCTATCCGGCCCAGGGGCCATAGTTTGAGGAACCCCGATTTAGTGCAATATAAAAAATGCAAATAATTTTTCTGCAGACCACCAAAATTTTCTCACGGACCACCAAAATTTTCTCACGGACCACCAGTGGTCCACGGACCACCAGTTGGTGACCACTGCTCTAGCCTACAATCCTGGTATTTCCAGATGATGCATTCAGAGCGTGCATGACACTTGATAATGCAGTCCAAACCTGTTTTCAGGGAAATTAAGGCAGATTAAATCAGGGACAGAGTGGAAACCCACATTCAACTGTATGAGGTTTTTACCCTGCCCTTTTTCAGAATTGCAACTCAGTATATCTCCTTTTAATCAACACAAGAATATTCTGGTTTCAAAGAGGAAGAATGATCCAATTTAAAACTGTGAGTTGATGGCTTAAATAGGGATTTTATTCTCAGTCCATCCAGTCTTAGTCTATGCTAACCTCTCCTGGGTTATCCATACTTTGATTCAGTTTTCATTGTTTCCAAAGTCTGACCTGGGGAGATTTCGAACTGTCTGACAATTTCTCATATATTTCAATCATTTTTAAAAAATTCAAAATTGACTTATTTCTGGGATCCCAGAAGCATCTAAGAGGGGTCCCCTGTGTGCCGTGGTACCCCCAAGTGCCACATGACTTATATAGTAGTTCTCAAAAGCTTTCAAAGAGAAACTAGCAGCTGCATAAAGTAAAAAAATTGGCTCATGCAGAGGCAGAATTGTAAGGAGTTGTTCAAATGCTTCACAGAAAAGGGAGGGTTAAGGAAAGATAGCAAGGCAGATTTTAAGAGGTCCGGGAGGCAGATCCGTGCAAGGGAGACAGTGAGGGAACAAGATGGAACTGATGACATTTGCTCGGGTAACTCAGAATATGAGAAGCAAAGGTCATGTAATCACAAAGAACTATTGGGATAAGATGAATAGAGGTATATGAGGGCACAGTAAGAACTGGATATCAATGAAATACAGGGCTACACTTTAGATTTTTTTAAAGTTGGATCCAGCCAATCTTAACAGTACAATTTCTCTGTTCCTTTCTTGAAAAAGAGAAAAGAGCTTTATAGGAAGATGAAATAGGCCATTTTTTTTCTAAGTGTGCACGTAGTCCTCAACTTACAACTATTCATTCAGTGACTCTTTGTCACTGAATCATTCAGTGACAACAGCACTGAAAAAGGTGACTTATGACTGGTCCTCACATTTATGACCGTCACAGCATCTGGTGTCATGATCAGAGTTCGGGCACTTGGAAACCAGCATGTATTTACAATGTCTGCTCTGTCCCTTCGCCATTTGAGAAGAGCCATAACAACTGACATAACAACTGTACGATTCACTTAACAACCATCTTGCTTAGCAACAGAAATTCTGGTCCCAGTTGAGGTTGTACGTTGAGGATTACCTGTTCTCAGGATTTCTCTCAGACAAATTTTAATTGATTTTCAACCTTAATTCCAATGGGTAAAATAACTGTGACATAACTCTGTTTAGGAGAGACACATGCAGCCACTGTACTTCAGTGAGAGGTTTTCTGTTCTGTGAATGAACAAAATGAGGATATATTTTCTACCACTTGCCTGCCATTGCATAAACTTTTTATTCAAAGTTTTACTGATTACCAAATCAAGCAGTAGCACCACTGTAATAGAATTACATGATTATTTTCAAAATTAAGCACTGGATTATCATGAATAATCAGTGTGCTAATTGGCCAAAAGGCCACATTTTAATGGATCTACTGCCTGCAATCCGACAATTTATGACATTTGTCGTGACAATTTTCATACTCCAGTACCACAGAAAACGTTGCCGCCCTAACTGTAACAGATTTATCTCAAGGAGAAGATTAAAATCTTACTAAGACACAATTAATAACTTTATTTTAAAAATGCTACCCCGCCATCATGATTTTCATTGGAATTCTGCCTATAATTCCCTATGTATGTGGAATAGGACAGAGCAAGTTGTTTTCCTGAATGGGGTCAGTAGCTTCTCTGCTTCCCTTTGATAATTTCTCTCTCTTCTGAAGGAAATCAGCTTGGTTTCCCTCCTTCCTGTTGCATTCTTCTTCCCTCAGGGTGCTGAATGTGGCTTTGGCTGGTTTCTTTGCCCTGAAGGATTAACAAATCATCTTGAAAGGCTGTTGGCTGGAAAGTCTTTGAAGGCCTCACTCTTGAGGAAGAGGCCAATCCTATTGATGGGTCTGGCCACACCCTGGGCTTCCAGATAAATAAGCACAATATCCCTCACTTAACGCAGGCCGCACTTTCTAGGCACATACCCTTGTGCCTGCAACAGGAGCCGGGTAAAAGTCATTCCTTGGGGGCTGATGCCATCTTCCCAAGAAAGGGAGAGAAGCTTATGAGGAGAAATCAAGAAATGCCAGGTACATCAGGTGAATCTTGTAGAGGAGGGAGATGGGGGGGGGAAAGATAAGAAAGCAACTTCCTACCAACAATATCTGGGTATAATAGTAAAAGATAGCAGAGGGGAGAAAAGGAGTGAGAGCAATGTGGGGGCTACCTTTTTCAGAGCTAGACCTTTGAAGTCTATGAGAAATACTGAATTATCTGCTAGCTGGTACATACAGGCAGATGACTGTCCCAATAATCTCCAGAGAACCTGGAACTTAACTGAATATAAAGCACATGCTACACCACAAAGGTGTGCTCTCTGCTGTAGGGAGATGATATTTCTGGACAAATCAGTTTTCTGGATACAGTGGAGAACCCATTGGAGTGAAGGTAGTATAAAGAATCAGAATTGTAACGTTATGAGGAGCCGTCCAATCTAATCTCTGGGTCAGTGCAAGAATCTGAATTAATGCATCCTGGAGTGATGGCTATCTAATCTTTTGCTTGATCGTATCCAATAAAGGGAAGTCCCTACCAGTAATTAATTCCAAACTGCTCTTACTGTTAGGGAAGGTTTTTTTCTTAGTTGGAACATTTAATGTGAGAAGAGAACCAGCTCTTTTTACACATATTGTTTTCTTCTTCATTGTTTATTTTATGGGTCTATTATGGCTTCTGTTCTGTTTACACTCCTTTCATTTTCTTCCTTTTTATTGTAAACTGCCTAGAGTAGCCCCACAGCAAGATAGGCAGCAAATAAATTTAACAAGCAAATAAATAAATAAATATCCCCCCCCCTATGCATGTACTCTTAAGAATTGGGGCAACTTTTTGTAGGGGAAACTTCATCATTTCAACAGCATGACATCATCATCATCATCATCATCATCATCATCATACAACAACGATGATAATAACTTTCCCAAATTATATTCTGTAGCTCTTGAAGGGGGGGGGGGTGTCGTGTATTATGTCTTCAAATCAATGTTGATTCCTGGTGATTACCTAGGGAAGTCCTTGCAGTTTTCTTGGTTTTTACAGAAGTGGTTTGCTCTTTCCTCCTTCCTAGGGCTGAAAAAGAGTGATTGGCCCAAGGTCATCCAACTGGCTTTGTATGTAAGGCAGAACTAAAACTTATGGTCTCCCAGTTTCTAGCCTGGTGCCTTAACCAAACTGGTAGAGAAGCTTTATTAGAAAGGGGAAAAAATAGCAATCTTGTTTTTTCCACTAGAAGGTAATTCAGCTGAATAAGAATGGAAAGTGAAAAGAGGTTGAAAATCGTTCTCATTGAAGCTATAAATAAATGTATTATGGTTAAGATGTCAGCATGGGGAGAAATGGGGGAGGTGGCCTTCTTTGCCTTTAACAGCTATAGAAATGTAGAGCATTTTTAGATATGGAGAGGAAGGAATGGTGAATGCACTATTTCTGAATGTTTTTTTCAATACTTAATAGAAAACAATTGAAGGTATAAATTAGAGATCGTAGAGCTGTTTGGTTAGAGGAAAATATAACTACCCTGTTTCCTCCAAAATAAGACATCCCCTGATAATAAGCCCAATCGGGCTTTTGAGTGCATGGCAATAAGGCCAAGCGCTTATTTCAGGGTTCAAAAAAATGTAAGACAGGGTCTTATTTTCGGGGAAACACGGTACGTAGAAGGATAATATCATTGGAAGAACTGGTAAGGAAGCTTGAGAGTTCAACAAAATCATTCAAGAACAGGGGTCTCCAAACTTGGCAACTTTAAGACTTGTGGACTTCAACTCCCAGAATTCTCCAGCCAGCTATGCTGGCTGGAGAATTCCTGGGAGTTGAAGTCCACATGTCTTAAAGTTGCCAAGTTTGAAGACCTCTGTTCAAGAATATAGATGTTAAGGAACAAAGACTAGGAGCCGATAGGAGGGAAGTTCAAAAGTAATATTAGAAAGTATTACTTCACAAAAATAATAAATTATTATTTATTAAATTTATCAGCCACCCAGCTTACCACAGGGTAACTGGTAATGGAAGCTTGGAAACAACTTTCAGTGGAGGTAGTGGGTCAGTCATCAGTAACTGCTTGGGATACACACGTATCCAACAAAAACTAAAAATAAATAAATAATAAAATAAAATAAATAAAAATATCTAAATAAATAATATATATATATATAAATTAATTAATTAAAAAGGAAACAAAAACAAACAAACAAACTCAAAGGGCAGACTCAATGGACCACTGGGTCTTTTTCTGCTGTCGGTTTTCTATGTTTCTATATTTGTAAGAGCTCAGGGTGGGGAATCAAGGAAAGAAAAATATTTTATTCTCGGACCTAATGAATCCTCAATACCTCATTTGTGACAGTTCTAAAACCAAATGAAAGCGATGTTGGGAAGACTTTTGCTTTGATCCTATCTCATTCACTCTCTGTGATTTATGGGGTTTATCCTCAGGCCAACATGTAGAAAATTGCAGCCTTAATGAGGTCAGCCCATGACAGCGGTAGACAGAATATGTATGTATGTATGTATGTATGTATGTATGTATGTATGTATGTATGTATGTATGTATGTATGTATTGTCTTTAGTGTTAACTGGGACTCACAAGAGTGAAAATTAATAAAAAATAAGACTGTTGTTATATTAGCAAAGCTAAAGATTGATTTTAAGTGATACACTGGCAGGAGAATCGATAGAAGACCAGATGGGAAATGGCGGAGAGCATATTGATTGTCCAATAGGCAGTCACTCCCATTAAGTGCTAAAAAACCAGCTTTCTGAATCCTAGCATTCCAGTCCTACAGGTTCCAAAAGATTATTAAAACAAATGAATGATGTCCACCTGAAAAGAAATAGGCTACAGTAAGCCAGAACATTGTGGCATCTTAAACTTAATTTGAGTCTCCTCCAAAACAGATTTAAAATTGCAAGTACTATATCTGGGCATGGAGACAAAAATCCTCAAATCACAATAGCATAATATTTGTGGCCGAAGGTCACAAAGCAATCAGGGCTTTTCACAGAGGCTCATTTGCCAGTTTAAAATATATTTATATATGAGATCATCGTATTAGGTCCGGTTAAAAGTAGCTTTGGCCGTTCAGAATTGCAATCCCATTTTGTGCCTTAGCTTCAGCCTAGCACATAGCTGAATGAATGTTGTGTTCTACCCTCTACACTTAATAGTTCCATTCTTACCCTGAGGCTTGTAGTAATGTAGGCTTCTAGATAGGTTTGACTTCTGTCCTCTTTCTTTTTAGAAATAAGGGTTGGAATCATAATATTATTTGCACAATAACATTCTGCAAACTTTGAGACACCAAAAGAAATTAAGCTCTCACTCCGCTGGAAAAAAACCTGTCTACAGTTTGAGATCTTGTAGGAAAGCAAGGTATCTTCTAAGACTAGAGTGTTTTGCAAGCTGAGAAAATACACATTTCAAAGGAATATGTTCAATGACTCTAAAATGTTGAACAAATTCCTATCGTTCAGCTTACCATCATTCCTTTGAAAAATCAAGCATTGAAGTAAATGAACTTTTTTTTTTGCAATTAGTGCCATATATAAGCTGATCGTATACGTTGTCTCCTTTTTCCAATTCCAGGTTGACAAAAACTTATAAGGAACTCCTGCACCGTAGTCTTTCTTGTTAACACTTCCCGAGGATTGGCTCATTTTACACAGCATCCAGGCTGGGCCATCAATTCCCTCTAGTTGACCTCACCTTGGCCAGGGCAACGCCCCATACCTCAGAGATGGGGGTGGCCAAAGTCATCCAGCACTTCAGCGGGGGCGGTGGGGCAGGAGAACTCCAAGAAGATGAGTCAGTGGAATCCCCCAATAACTGCCACAACGGCAAGCTCGTCACCATCCAGCCACGCAGCCGTTTTGTGAAGAAGAATGGGCACTGCAACGTGCAGTTTGTCAACATGAATGAAAAGGGTCAGCGGTATCTTACTGATATCTTCACCACCTGTGTGGATATTCGCTGGCGCTGGATGTACCTCATCTTCTGTCTTTCTTTTGTGCTCTCCTGGCTTCTCTTTGGCTTCACCTTCTGGCTCATTGCTGCACTTCATGGAGATCTTGCACCTGAGCAACCCCCCAACTCAAAGCCTTGCTTCTCCGAGGTTACCAGTTTCATGGCTGCCTTCCTCTTCTCCTTGGAGACCCAGACGTCCATTGGATATGGCTTCCGTAGCGTGACAGAGGAATGCCCCTCAGCTGTCCTGGCTGTGGTCTTGCAGTGCATTCTGGGATGCATCATTGATGCCTTTATCATTGGTGCCATTATGGCCAAGATAGCCAAGCCAAAGAAACGCAACGAGACCCTTGTTTTTAGCGAGACTGCTGTGGTGGCCATGCGAGATGGAAAGCTCTGTCTTATGTGGCGTGTGGCTAACCTGCGGAAGAGCCACCTGGTAGAGGCCCATGTCCGTGCACAGCTGTTGCAGGTAAGGAGAATATTGGTGAGAAACCTATCAGTAACAGAGAAGAAGGCAGTAAGACATTTGGGGAAATTTTAAGTTATAATCTTCTGTAGTACCTGGATAGATATATAGGAAAGGATGAAAAGAATCCAGATTGGGAAGAGATTGAGAGAGCAAGTTAGAGAAAATTTGGAGGAGACAAATCTGGCTAGAAAATTGAGAGCAGCAGCTACAGGAATACTAACATAGGATGGATGGATGGATGGATGGATGGATGGATGGATGGATGGATGGATGGATTTAAGAAGTGAGAAACTGAATTATGATGGATCTGGAAGGAATGATGAATACAAGGTTGGTTTCTGAGTGGTATAGAGCATGTTCACAAATACAAATAGGCTGTTTAAGCTCTGCATACCATGTGATAATCATGCAATGAAACCTTGGTGTGATCTAGGCTGTATACTGAGAGAGCCAACAACTTAAGTTGCATTTTTTCCAATAATCAGAAATGTCTTGTTGGCTAAGATGGATTTTACACCTTGTCTTATATAAAAAGTCTGATATATAACCACTCCACCTTCCTTTGTCTCCTTTTCACACAGCCTCGTGTGACCCCTGAAGGCGAGTACATTCCCCTGGATCACAGTGATGTTAATGTGGGCTTTGATAGTGGCACTGACCGCATTTTTCTGGTCTCCCCTGTGACCATTGTGCATGAGATTGATGCAGAAAGCCCTCTGTACGAGTATGGTCCTATGGAGCTGGCCAACGCTGACTTTGAACTGGTGGTCATTTTGGAAGGTATGGTAGAAGCTACTGCCATGACCACTCAATGCCGTAGTTCCTATCTGCCAAGTGAACTGCTCTGGGGACATCGCTTTGAACCTGTACTCTTTGAACGGCGTGGGCATTATGAGGTTGATTACCAGCACTTCCATCGTACATATGAGGTGCCTGGAACCCCAGCATGCAGTGCCAAGGAACTCAGCCAACGTAAATACAGGGTCTCCCCCATTGGAACCACTGCTGCTCGTTCTTCCTTCTGCTATGAGAATGAAGTGGCACTTACAACCTGTCATGAGGAAGAGGAGGAAGAAGAAAGCCAGGGAAAACAGCGGGTGAGTGTGGAGAATGAAACAACCACTACCACGTGACGTGATCCATGTCCCTCAACTGAGGAGAGCTGAGGAAAGAAGGGGTAGCACCCACACCAGACTTCATATAGTTGGGCTGTTAAAACAATTGGCCAAAGGACCACATTTTCATACTTTGACTGACCGTTCCCCACCCCCACCCCCAAATCAAGCATCTCAGCTTGGTCGTTGCTAGAAGAAATACCATGGAACAAACAGAAGACTTTTCTAATCATTTGTCTCTGAGGAGAGTTAAGGGGTTATAGATATACAGTATGTCTATGTGAGGGGAAAGGGGAAGTTTAAGCACAGGGAAACTTGCAAGAAAGAATACCTATTTCATGGGCTTCAAAACAGCCCATGGATAACCTTGATGTTTGTGGTAATACAAATTAAGATAACAGTAGTTATATGGAAGTCTGATGGATCAACAATATGTTTATTGTAAGGAGCTTGAAAGCTCTGTAAGAAGATGCTTTATGATGCTCTACTAATGGTGGTCCCATTCTAGCTGTCTCATTTATGAAGTTCCAGGAGGCAAATGGAGAAGAAGCATTCTGTGAACAGTGGAAATGATGGTTAGGTGAAATTCTACAGAACTGGAATATGTCTGGTCTATAATGAAAATGCAACAGAGGGAGGCAGTTCTGCAGAGTTTAAAAATGTGCATTTCTTTTCTAGGCCATTGAGATAGAAATGATATATTCACAGGGCAATAACCTAATTATACACCCCAGGGATACCCCTTTCTCAAGACCCAATGTGGAAACCTCTTCTAATAGTCCTGCAAAAGTAACTGGAAATTCTTAACAAGACACATGCTGGGAAGTTTATTATTGTGGTCTGGTAATATTTGGAATAAAGGAGTCTTTATAAGAACGGATAATGTAGTGTACTGTATAACATACATGTGGAACTACAAAACAAGTGTTTGCATTAAAAATGCAATGTAACCTGTGATAGCCATATGAGTTTTTCACGCTTGTGGAATACATACATATAAACCAGGGGTGGGTTCCTCCCGGTTCAGACCGGTTCTCCCGAACCGGTAGCGGCCCTCTGGTGACATCACAATGACATCACCGAACCGGATCGGTCGGTGCCGGTCCGTGGGGGCCACCATCTTTTTTTTTAAAAAAAAAATTTAAAAAAATATTTTTTTTGTTTTTTTTATTTTTTTCCTTCTGAGCATGTGCGGAAGCTGACTTCTGGCACTGTGCATGGGGTCGCCATCTTTTTTTTGGATTTTTAAAAAAAATCAGATTTTTTGCTACTGCGCATGCGTGCCCACAAGGCACACCCACGCGGCACAGGAGGGAGCGAACCGGCAGCGAGGTAAGTTGGAACCCACCCCTGATATAAACTTTCATATTAACATGGATATGAAAGGCTGCCTACTCTAAAAATTAATTTTTGAAAGGCAAACAAAGAGATCTATAGATTTAGAGTTAAATACGTTCTGTTCTGCTCTGTTCCCCATGTTGTACATGAGTGATAACAAAAATGGTCAATATTTCGTCTTCTGCTAATGTACTCCATTGATTTCAGTCACAGATGAAAGCTTGTTAAATAGTTGTGGCACCTGGATCAGAACTTTTAAACTCCTATTTTGCTGAGCTCAGTGCCTCTCATCCATCCACTTGCTCTACGGCTAACTTTGAGGAACAGCCAGGAAAGAAGGATGGCTTGGGGAGGAAGGAAAGAAAGAAAGATTATCCTAGCATCACATTAAAAACCTCAGTCTAATCATCTGCTCCGCAAAGCTTGATGCATATCAGAGCTGTGAAAAATCCTGACACAAACAGCTGCTACCCAAGCTGGTGGATGGTAGCAACATAGGCTGAAGGTCAAAGAGGTGATAGCTGAGATTGGATTTGCCGCTGGGAGCTCAGATTAAAATGACACAGTTCCATCACTAATCTTGTTTTATGCCAGTGACACAGGCGGTAGAGGTAAACACATTGGGCTGTATCCTCTTCACAGTTTTCATTCCTCTCCTATCACCCTGGACCTCAAAGCACTGGCACCCAGTCTTCATTTGGGTGCCAATAATGTGACAGAATGTCAAGAGCTCCTCGCCACCAATATAAGCAGATGACAAATTCAAGTGATAAAGCATTCTCCTTAAACTTAAAATATCCTCTCATAGGTCTCTAATCTCCAGGCCAAGGGCATATTTTAGATTGAAATGTGAAGGTTACCCCCAGATTGGGGCAGAGGTCAAATACGCATTATTTTGTCATGATTCTTTACTGATTGACCTATCGTCTACCTATGGCTACTTCCATACTGGTGATGTCCTCTATCTTGACCAGCCAACCTTGGTCTAAGATTTCACCCCAGTTTTGTTTCTGGTGTGTCTAGAAACAAAATAATAACTATCTGTACTTCATTCCCCTTTAACATCATAGCTTATTCCTTTTCTACTTCCATAGGTAGGAATATTTGGTGCACCTTAACAGGCAAATTTTTGAGATACAATTATAGAAATATAACTTGTTATCATCATCATCATCATCATCATCATCATCTTAATACATGTTTATGTGTGGGGAAGGATCCTACTTGTATTTTTTTTCTGAGCTTCAGATTTGGGCTACCTCTTATACCAATTGTTATGTATTGAATATATATAGTTGTGTTAAGCCCTGCTAAAGTGAAACTAACCTTTAGATGACCCTAACTGTTAAGCCCTGCTAAAGTGAAACTAACCTTTAGATGACCCTAACTGTTAACTCCAACTGTTTTAGAGGGAAATTTAGAACATTCATATTTGGGCGGGCTTTTTCAACTATTATGATTGGATAAGGCCCTGTGGGCCCAGAGTATAAATAACAGGGAATTGCCTGCAGTTTCTCAGTTCCAGTTTCAATTAATAAATGCTGTTGTAGCTATGCTGGTCTGCTTCTTGCCTACTGAAGCCCACTACACAATAGTGGCAATGAAGGTGGGATGCTGCAGAGGAGAGAGCTGCTGCTAACCAAGAGACTGAAATCACTGGGTGATAGGCTGGGTAATGAGCCCCTGCAGGACTAGTCCTCACCCCTGCCTACCAGTAAGCCACACCGGAGGCACGCTGAAATCACTGGGTGTCAGACCAGGTAAAGAGCCTTGGTGGGACCACGCTCCCTGCCCTGCCTGCCAGTAAGGCACACTGGAGGCACAGATGTACCTGAGGAATCCGTCCCTAGGACTTCTAAGTGCAGCCCAGCTCCAACTGCAGCAGTACAGGCATTAACCAGCACCAAAATGGCTAAACTGGGAAGGCTCAACGAGTTCGATATTACTCACCCGGAACAGTGGAGCTCATACGTCTCCCAAGTAGACAACTATCCCCAGGCTAACCAGGTCACAGACGATGGCCTGAAGGCGGCAACCCTACTATGTGTCTGCAGACAAGCCACGTTTGATATCGCTGAAAACTTGATAGCACCAGCAAGTGTAGAGACTGTGGCCTACGCAGACCTCAAGAAAAAATTAAGGGAACATTTTGAGCCTAAACTCTCGGTCATCGCCCGGCGCTATGCATTCGAGCAACGTGAACAGCGGTCCAGAGAATCTGCAGCAGAGTTTGTGGCAGCCCTTCACCAAGCTTCGTGCCAATGCAAGTTCCCTGATCTGGAAGACCATCTCAGAGACAGGCTCATTTGCGGCCTGCGTAATAGTGAATTATAGCAGCGCCTATTCGTCATGGAGAAACTGACTTTCCAAGATGCATTGAAGGAAGTCATGGCGGATGAGGCTGCCGGAGGGGCCATGAAGACTCTCCGGCCACCAAAAACACACACCAGCCCCCCAGCAATCCACCAAGAGACCACAGAAGGTTCTGGGGAGGTCAGTGAGAGTGAAAAAATTGATCACTTGCGGAGAGAGCCACCCAGACGGCCACGCTCCACAGAGAAAGCAACTCCCCCATAGAGCTGCACAAGCTGTGGGGGACTGCATGAAAGAGCTGAGTGCAGATTCCGCACAACAGTATGCCGTGCTTGTGGAAAACAAGGGCATATTGCTAGAGTTTGTAGAGGTTGTCAGCGGGAAATAGAACCTGCGATGCAGCAGCAGAAGGGGAAATGGCCCCCAGGACAGAACAGAGTTGAACACTGCTCAGGAAGGCATAGCATCCAACACGCAGGTGCCCAACACCCCATCAAAGAAGAAATAAGACTCCAACTAAAACTGCAAGGGGTCCCATGCTCCATGGAGCTAGATACTGGATCAGCCCTGTCCATTATCTCCTCCACGACTTTCGACCACATTTGCAAACGTAGCCGACGGCTGGTCCCACTCAAATCATTGAGCTTAGTGCTAACGGACTTCCAGAGTCGCTGTGTTCCCATAAGGGGCAAGGCTACCATTGGAGTACAATTCAGAGAATTCATGGGTCCCCTCAGTGTAGTGGTTGTAGAGGGGCCGCGCATCAGCCTCATAGGTCTGGACTGGTTTGAGGCCCTGGGCATCAGGGTGATGGGCATCCATTGAACCTAAATAGCCGATCTAGCAGCGATATGCCAACAATATGCTGACGTATTCAGTACTGAGCTGGGACAATACAAACGGGCACCCATTTCACTCAACCTCGATCCAGCAGTAATTCCAATCTGATTAAAACCACGCAGGGTTTCCTTTGCATTGAAACCTAAAATTGATGCAGAATTAGACAAGCTGGTACAGCAGGGAGTGCTCCAACATGTGGACTGTAGCCAGTGGGAGACTCCCATAGTGACCCCAGTTAAGCCTAATGGGGACGTTCGTATCTGCGCAGACAAGTGCACCATAAACAAGGCACTACAACAGCATGCTTATCCCATACCAGTGGTAAGCCACATCCTTGCCTCGCTCCAGGGAGGCCGAATCTTCACTAAGCTAGACCTCGACCAGGCCTACCAGACACTACCGCAGAAGAACAAACAATAGTCACACACAGAGGTGCATTCCGAGTGTGCCGCTTGCAGTTTGGGGGTAAGCATAGCACCAGAGTTGTTCCAAAGTATTATGGAATGAACACTGAAGAACATTCCCGGTGTCTGCCCATACTTTGATGACATCCTGATCATGGGGGAATCAGCAGCAGTCCTGGCGGAAAGCTTCCACACAGTATTCCAATGTTTCTGTGAGGCAGGCCTAAAACTCAAGAAAGAAAAGTGCCAGATCGGTGTGGAATCCACAGAATTCCTGGGTTTCTGCATCGACGCTGCCAGAATCCACCCATCTGAAGCAAAGCTAAAGGCAATTCAGCAAGCCCCCACACCAAAATCCAAGGCGGAGCTCCAAGCATTCCTGGGCTTGCTCAATTTTTACCACTCCTTCTTACCGCATAAGGCTGCCATGGCAGAACCACTACACCGCCTACTGGACAAAAAAGCACCCTGGGTCTGGTCAAGCACTCAAGACAAAGCGTTCAAGGCGGTAAAATCATTGCTATCCTCGGACTCCGTCCTAGCTCATTTCAACGAAACCCTACCAGTAACACTAGCCTGTGACGCTTCGCCATATGGCATTGGGGCAGTACTAAGCCACAGGATGCCAGATGGTAGAGAGGCCCCCATCGCATTCTATTCTAGAACGTTATCATCGGCTGAAAGGAACTATGCCCAGATAGACAATGGTTGGCATTAAGATGTTCCACGACTTCTTATATGGACGAACCTTCACTATCTTTACAGACCACAAACCTCTGCTTGGTCTCTTCACAGCAGGCAAACAGACACCGCAGATCCTGTCACCGCGAATGCTATGATGGTCCATTTTCATGGCTGCATACTCATACCGGCTAGTCCACAAGCCAGGCAAGGAAATGGGCCATGCCGACGCTCTCAGCCGACTGCCTCTACCGCAGACTGAGCCAGATCCAGCCCCAGCTTGTATTCTGGCGATCCAGCAGGGGTGAAATTCAGCAGGTTCTGACAGATTCTGGAGAACCAGTAGTGGAAATTTTGAGAACCGGCAAATACCACCTCTGGCTGGCCCTAGAGTGGGGTGAGAATGGAGATTTTGCAATATCCTTCCCCCTGGCAAAATGGACTGCTAACTTGGCCGCACCCCCCAGTCACATGACCACATGGCCATGCCCACCCAGTCACATGACCACATGACCATGCCCACCTGAAGCCACACCCACCTGACCTCCACCCCTACCACGCCCACCAAGCCACACCCACAGAACCAGTAGGGAAAATTTTTGAATTTCAGCCCTGTGATCCAGGACCTGCCTGAAGCACCCCTACATGCAGGGGACATGGCAGCTGAAACCACCATGGACAGAACGCTTAGCTGTGTTCTCAACTGGGTGTTAAGGGGATGGCCAGAGGCCCGGCCAGGCCCTGAGTTCCAGCACTATGCTTCTCGGAAAAATGAACTGTTGGCCCACAAGGGATGTGTGCTGTGGGGCAGCAGGGTCATCATTCCACCCAGTCTTTGCTCCAAGGTGCTGGATTCCCTACATGAGGGGTACCCAGGAATTGTTCGGATGAAGGCTCTAGCCAGGAGCTACTTGTGGTGGCCAGGCCTGGACAAATACATTGAGAATCAAGTAAGGAGTTGCCAGGCCTGCCAACAAACCTGACGGGAGATGTTACAAGCACCAGTGCACCACTGGGAGACCACACACGCCCCATGGTCTCACATGCACATTGATTTTGCGGGCCCTTTCCAGGGTCAGTGTTCCTGATAGTAGTGGACAGTTATTCCAAGTGTTTGGAAGTGGCACTGGTCTCATCGATGACAACGACCAGTCATCCAAGAGTTGCGCCAGCTGTTTGCCACACATGGTCTGCCAGATGTGATCATGTCCGAAAACGGGGCACAATTCATGGCAGAAGAGTCTCAATTTTTCCTCAATGCCACGTAACATCACTCTTTTTCACCCCGCGACCAATGGTCAGGTTGAATGAATGGTCAGGACCACAAAGGAGGTGCTCAAGCGTATGACAACTGGGGACTGGAATCACCGCCTGGTAAACTTCCTCTTGTGTCAACACACAACTCCCTGTACACAGCCCAGCAGAGCTGAGGTGGGGCCGCCGGCTCACCATGAAGCTCGACCGACTTCACCCAGACAGAGTAGCGGTGGAAACGGCTCAGGCAACCCCCACCCCAGGAACTTACAGCCAGGTGAATTGGTCTGGGCCAGGAATTATGGGAGTGGGGCACCTTGGATGGCAGCTAGGGTAACTAAAGTAATGGGCCCATTGTCATATGAGGTTACTCTGGGGAATGATCGTACAATCAGACGCCACATTGATCAGTTACGGCATCGGCAGGCTGGGCCAGTCCCGGATGAGGCACCTAAGGCCTTATCAGACCCACTAGAGAACTGTTTTCCTCTGAGTTTGCCTATATCACCCGTGGCCACCTCCGGAGAAACGGAAGTACCAAGGGCCTTAGAGCCACCACCACTCACGGGTGACCAAAACGGTCATCAAGACTCTGTCCAATTGGAGATGGACAATACTCCACTTAAACAGGACTCTCCAGTAACATTGCGGTGGTCCATCAGGATCCGTGGGTGCCAGTCTATCTCAAAGACTATGAATATTGAACAGACTGAGGGTAAGAACTATCCTAGGGGGGAAGGGTGTTATGTATTGAATATATATAGTTGTGTTAAGTCCTGCTAAAGTGAAACTAACCTTTAGATGACCCTAACTGTTAAGCACTGCTAAAGTGAAACTAACTTTTAGATGACCCTACCTGTTAATTCCAACTGTTTTAGAGGGAAATTTAGAACAATCATATTTGGGTGGGCTTTTTCAAGTATTATGATTGGTTAAGGCCCTGTGGGCCCAGAGTATAAATTACAGGGAATTGCCTGCAGTTTCTCAGTTCCAGTTTGAATCAATAAATGCTGTTGTAGCTATGCTGGTCTGCTTCTTGCCTACTGAAGCCCACTACACAATACCAATAACTGGCTATGAATTATGTTATTTAACACATTTCTTATTATGTCTAGAACCCATCTTTTCTTTAAGAAGTTCAAGGCTCATAGATATGTGAAAATCTTCCCTCATTCCACCATACCTTTTATTATCTCCTCAACCTTGGTGAAGATTGGCTGAAAGAAAGCAAATGGCTCTTTAACGAATCTTAAAAACCAAGCAGAGATTTGAACATAGGTCTTCTCAATCCTATTGTGATTTGATCCATGCACTAGTATCTGTCCTAAGGAAAATTTTGTCCCAGTTCTTTGTCCTTCATGATACAAGGAGGGTCCTGGTTTATTTCTTGATTGAAGCCATGTCCCCCTCTAATTTGTGACAACTCTGAAACCAGTATACAGTATAAAAACTATTTAAATGTCACAAATGAAAATGCACAAGACTAAGTTAATCTTTGAACAAAAGGAGATATGTATTGGACAACTGGGAGCCATCCTCTTGAGGTTCACATGTAGGAGGTTACGCCAGAAACTATCTCATCCCAATTATATCATCCCATCCCACCCATTCAGGCAGAGAGGATCTGTTGCGAATCCATTTAGTTAAAGTCTTTTTAATGGTAGGATGCAGGATGAGAGCCTTCCCTGCTGTGGCCCACCTTTTGGAACACCTTACTTCCAGAAGTGAGGTGGGTCCCCATTCTTCTTGCCTTCAGAAAGAGTGCTGAGGCCGGGTTCTGCCAATGGGCATAATGTCAGGTACAATAAATCAGGAGATAGAGTTCAAAAGCACTGTGAGTTTATTTCATGCCACCTCTACACAAGAATCTGATCTACTAATGGTCAATGCAAACCGGCAGCACATAACAGTCAACAGACTTCAAGGTGGGGGGGTGGACTTAGATCTTATGGGGGCATGGTGACTCCAATCTGATTATACTTTTGACCCTGCCCTCGGCTCATCTACACACAGGGGTTGAAGAGTGTTAGAGAACCCTGGAGATGGTTGGTGTCATGAGGGTGTGCTCTCCCCCTTTTTAACTTTTGATACTGTAACCGTATAATTCGGTTTTTAACTTTGTTTTTATTTATGCTTTTATATTTTGCAACATGCTTTTATTGTAAGCTATCCAGAATCACTTAGGTGAGGTAGGTAGTATAGAAATGTGATGAATGAATGAATGAAGGAAGGAAGGAAGGAAGGAAGGAAGGAAGGAAGGAAGGAAGGAAGGAAGGAAGGAAGGAAGGAAGGAAGGAAGGAAGGAAGGAAGGAAGGAAGGAAGGAAGGAAGGAAGGAAGGATGGAGCCAGGAAACAAAAAGGTGTCAACTTAGAGATGAAGCTCAGTTGAGGCGCAATCAGCCTAGGGGTTAATTGGGAAGAAGTAGAAGAGAACATGGCAACCACTAAAGCCAACCAGAAAGCAGCCAGTTAATCCCATGGATTCCCAGCCTTTTACTTACTTTGGGGACCCAGAGAAAAAAGTAACAATACTAACACTTCCGATCAAACCCTAGTACACCCTACACAGAAGCTGTGAACAGCTAACTTCTTGCATCTCTGCTATCTCTGTCTTCTCTCAAGCTCATGTTCTCCAAGCCACTTTACCTCTTTGCTCCAACAGCCACCCAAATAACAATATTAGGGTTGTCTGGCATTTATGCAACAGAAAAAATGAACCAAAGGAGGGCTGGCAAAATGTATTGATCAGGTCCTCATCCTGCTCAAATGCCTTGCACACTCCTGGGAACCCCAAGGGAAGGTAAAGTTTTGAAAGGAGCTACTCTTCTCCTCTTTTAATTCTTTCATATAAACTGAACTTGAGGGTTACTTGTGAAAGAACTGAGCAGAGATACAGATGCTTAAGGAAAAGGATACAGCAAAGTGTATCATATCTCCAAAGAATTATTTTAACAAGCTTCATAAACACATGAAAACAAGATTCACTGCAAATGGGCTATAGAAACATGGTCCATCTCTGTTCTGTATTAGCGCTAAATCTATCACTGGCCAGTTAGCTTGGCCAATGGCCAACTGATGAGCATCTAGAGAGTAATTTGTTTGACATAGGTGATTCAGAAGTGACCCCTCCTTTTGCCCTGCCTCAGGCTCATACGCTTTGCTATCTGAGAGCGCCATTTTTTTTCTCAGCTCTGTCAGTGCCCCTAATGACAACAGCCCACTGCAGTCTATTGTCACCTCATCCATTCCTGTGAGAGAATTCTGGCAGAAGAAATGGAGGCTTCAAGAGAGATGATCCAATCCCACTCTCTACTGTCCAACACTGGGATTGCAAGCCTGCAACTGCACTGCATTCAGGTTTCTTTTTTTATGATCGTCAAGCTAACTCAGTCCTGTCACCTGTGTCACTTTAACAAGTAAGAAACATTGTACACGAAAACATCCAAGAATTTTTTTGTAGAACTGATCAATTATTTCCAACATTTGTGATCCAACAGATATTTCACCCAGATTGTAAGTCAGCAACTGTTTCTTTACATTTATCTAAAGAATAAAGAAATGTATGAAATGTTATTCTGAGTTACAGCTGCATACTGTATACCCCTGTAGTTCATGCATCCAAGTTTTATAATTCATGAGGAACATTACATGCATTTCTGTGCTGCATACATTCAAAGCAGCATCAGATAGCAAAGAGTTGCAAAATTCTATATTTTGCTGCCTTCTAGTGATTGTCTGGATTTTTGCAGATAGATATAAGGTTGCTTTAAAAAAAGGATGTACTGTAATGTAGAGTTCCCTACTCTAGGTGCACTGGACAGCAGCTCCCAGGGATGTCCATACATACACTTGGGGGGGAGGGCAACATCAGTTAGGGGAAGGCTATCCTAATACAACAGGTAAAATTAAGAGTGACTGCTAAAGCCTTACCTGGCAAATTGTTTTCCATGTAATTCTAAACAGGGTTGCTCAGAAGGATTGCATACAAATCCTTATTTGGAAGAGATGGTAAACCAATAAACAATTCTCCCTATCTGGCATTCATCTTCTTCTAAGTGGCAATTAAGCACATAAGTAAGATAACAGATAATTTTCTGCTACAAAGCTTTACAAAAATCACTGCACCTACTAATTAGTAAGGGGTCCTTAAGTGAATTACCAGGTAAGGATACAAGAAAGACAAGCAACTGTCTAGATCTCTCTTAGCAACAGCCTGCTCCTCCCTTTCTTGTCTGCTTCTGAGGCCAGCAAAATAACTTTCTGCCAACACAGCCAGGTGATTGTATTAAAGGGCAGGCCTTCCAGCAACAGAAAAGATGCCAGCTGCAATGCTCTGCCCTGAAAATCAAGCTCTGCTTTAGTTACAAGGCCAGCAAATGGGGCCATCCTTAGTTTTAACACGGGACAAGACAAAGAAATCTCTGGCTTTGCTTCTCCAATTGCTCTCCCTTATATGTGCATGTGGGGAGTGGGACAAGTGGAGGAAACCGCCTGGAATGGCAGTTTAGCCAACAACCAAATTATCCCATCGTCAGATGACAGGAGCAGAAAGGCTCTGTGATTTGTCAAATGAGCTATTTCAGAACACGGGTCTAGTACTCTTCTAAAATAAAATTTAACCCATGACCCAAAAGAGCCCATGTCACAAATACCAAGCCTGTTGAGCAGTGCAAGGTAACACAAGGGAGGGAGCAGCATCTGATAATGAGCAGTCTCTGTCCTTGACTAATTCTGCAAGGGAATAGCAGCTCTAGCTGCAACAGCCACAACCAGCAGCATCCAGAAAGAACGTGTGAAGTAGACAAAATCTGGCATTCCTTCCCCAACAGCAGTGGCCCTTTTTGGCAGAAACAGCAGCAATCTTATATAGGTAATCCTGGCTAAACTATGGTAATTAGGGCCACAAATTCTGTCACTGCACGACAGTCATGAAGCATGATGTCATATGACCACGCTGACTTATGATGGCAGTTGTGGCAGTTCCAGTTGTCATGGTTAGCCGAATCCCATGAGATCCCAATGTCCCGTGGTCATGTGATTCCCATTTGCAACTTCCTGCTGATTTCACCACTGACTTTGCTTGTCAGAAACAAGCAGTGAAGGTCACAAATGGCGATCACATGACCATGGGACACTGCAATGTCCTAATTGCAAGGTAGTTGACAAGTGCCTGAATCGTTCTTACATGACTACGGGGATGTTGCGAAGGCCAAACTTTCAAGGAAAAGTTGTAAGTCTCCACATTTGCTATCGTAATTGCAAACAATCACTGAACAAATGGTCGCTGATGGGGATAAAATCAGCAACTCTTAGCTGGAGCTGCCTGTCTCTTTCTTCCCAGTTGAAATTCATCTTTGTGGTTTGGGTTCAGTTCGGTAAACACAGGTCTAGTGTTACCACTCAACCTGGGTTTCCAAGTGATGACTTGTGCTTGATAGTGTCCACAACAACCTTGTGTCAAGAGAAAAGGAAAGGTGTGATTTTAACACCAGAATAGCTAGAGATGATTTAAGGCATCTCAGCAGCAGGATGGGGATGAGATAAAGTCTCACTGATATGGCATCTAAACCAGTGGTGAAATCCAAAAAATTTTACTACCTGTTCTGTGGGCGTGGCTTGGTGGGCGTGGTGTGGCTTGGTGGGCGTGGTTTGGTGGGCATGGCAGGGGAAGGATACTGCAAAATCTCCATTCCCACCTCACTCCAGGGGAAGGATACTGCAAAATCCCCATTCCCTCCCCACTCCTAGGAGGATATTGCAAAATCTCCATTCCCTCCCCATTCCTAGGGGAAGGATATTGCAAAATCTCCATTCCCTCCCCACTCCTGGGGGAAGGATACTGCAAAATCCCCATTCCCTCCCCACTCCTGGGGGAAGGATATTGCAAAATCTCCATTCCCACCCCACTCTGGGGCCAGCCAGAGGTGGTATTTGCCAGTTCTCCGAACTACTCAAAATTTCCGCTACCGGTTCTCCAGAACCTGTCAGAACCTGCCGGATTTCACCCCTGATCTAAACGTAGTTGTGGTCATGGAGACACCAGCCCTATGATTCTGGCAGGCCTATGAAATTTGGGCTGCAAAAGTCTAGTTGACCACAAGATGGCAGCAAAGAGACAGCGCAAAACTCAAATGTTTTTCAACCTGAGCAACTTGAAGATTCGTGAACTTCAATTCCCAGAATTCCCCAGCCAGCATATTCTGGGAGCTAAAGCGCACACGTCTCAGTTGCCCAGGCTGAAAAACCCTATCCTCTGCCGCATCTCCTGATGAGGATTTTTTTGCAGCCCATGTACAGTAGCCAGCCTCGATTGGGTTGCTTACGCTTCACTCATCTTGATTGACAGTTATGCAAAGAGGGCAGGACTCGAAGGGTGACGTTTAGACGTTCGGAATGCATAAACGTACAAATAGAAGAGGATGAGATTTGAATATCATTTGTTTTTTCCTGGGAGAGAGACAAAACCCGCCCATTTATGAGAATGGCAAGTTAGAATAACTGGAAATGAACTACAGGAGCAAAAATAGGAGCTGCTGCTGCTGTTTGGATCGAAATCGCTGAATCCTTTTTGGGGCATCAGACAAAAGAAATATCCTTTCACAAGTCAATTGAATAAAGACTGTAAAGGACTCTATTGGATTCCTATATCTTGGTTGAAACGTGCACAGAATGGACCGGCTCAAAGTACGCCGAGTACAAGGCCACAGAAATGATCAAGTGGGCTAGTGTAGGATTTCATTGAATAACTCTCCTGTCAATATCATGCCGAGGATGCCTATTGGTTGCTACGAGTGTACATGTAATTTATGAAATCTCCCTCTCTATTGGCTACTTCTCCTAGCTGTTAGGTGGCTATTCTCGAGATTTTTCTTTCCTATTGGCTACGCTTTTCATGAGAGGCGTAACGTTCCTTTCAGTTCAGAACCCGGCTGCTGAAGGAGGGCATTGCTGTTGTAGCCCCGAAGAAAGGAGGCAAGAAGAAACTGGGGTTCCCTTTGGCTCTGTTTGGGGGCACTCTGGACGTCATGGAGGACGGTATCTATGGTAGGGCTCCCTAAGACTCTTCCATTGGGAAGCTTAAAGAGAGGAGATAAAGGGGCAGATAGTGCCATTACGAGACCCGCCCTATAACTACAATAGGAAAAAGAGTGGGTGGACTGAGCCATTCAGTACCAGTTGCGTAGGGGGCGGGGCCGATCCTTACAAAGAGGGGTGAGGCTGGAGTAAACCATGCGAAATAAAAGGGGAATGCCGGGTTGGCCCGTTCCATAATAAGGGGGAAATCGGGATTTTATTCATTTAATGATAGGGGTGCGACTGGTTCCATCGACTAAGATACACATGAATCGGGCGGGGGTGGGTGGGATTTTTAGGCTATACCATGACAGGAGGGAGAGTGGAATGCACCATTGTCTGTGACTTCCAATTAGATAAAATGGGATGGGACTGTTTAAGCGGCTCTCGAAAGAGATGGAGGAGGGTGAGAATTGGCAACCTACTGAAGGAATTGATGAGACGGCTCTAAAAAAGCACCGTTATAATTTAAATGGGAGGCTGTACCATTCCTCGGAGGGAAGGGGCAGTTTGTGGTTGGATCCAACCATGCTGCGAGGGGAAAGGGGGGAGAATTGTCTAAATACTGTAAATCATAGACGCTCATCCTGTTTATTTTTAACATGTTACCCCTGCTAATAATATTACACCTTATTTATTAATATTATTTAATTTAAATGTGTGTGAGCTGCCAAGGGATGGTTTAAAAAGTCTTGGTTAAAAACGGTGTTGGGCATAATTCGTTATAATAATCGTTTTTAATCAGGGGAATTGGCTGTCCAGAATTGCCTCAAACTGAGGCATATACATTTAATAAATAAATGAGTGGCATATACATTTAGTAAATAATAAAATAATTTATATGTGTCAGAGTATTTCAGATTTTCATTGCCTCTGGGCTCCTCACATTTTCAATAAAATAATTAAGCAACCCCCATTTCTTCTTTGGAATTGAATTAAAGTTTTTGCAACTCAAAAAGATTTTGGATATTATGCACTGCCCCCAACTGCTTTTACAAACAAACATAAAACATAAGAATTACTCAGAGGATTGTATGTGCATATGTCCACACCTGCAGGCTGGCTCCTTATAAGTTCTTGTTCTGGGTGTGCCTCTGAGCTGAAAGCTGGACATCCTAGACCTAGAGGAAGTGGCTTTTGCAAAGATTTTTTATTATTTTATATCTCTTGCTTTCCTTTGCAACATACCTGATTCTCTACTCATCTCATTTCCTGCTTGTAACAACCCTGTGAAGTAGACTATGCCAGTGTTAATGACTCAAAGGCACTATCCAGAGATCAACATTTGGACCTGTGAACTTCAGTTTCTTGACAGCTTGGTTCCTCTTACGCACACATTGTAAATTAATCTTGAATAACCACTTTAAAGCTTGGCATCTGCTAACAAGATTGGAATTGTTTTAAGTTGGTCATAAGTCCTAGCTGGAAGGAGGAGTTCGATGTAAACAACATGGACGATGAAAGAATGATAATAAGTATTTATACAACATTGAAGATTGGCATTGCATGGACTTGTCTGGCCCAAAGCAGAGAGGATAGATTCCAACTGAATGCTAGGAAAAATCCCTTTTAGCGATTGGATAGTGAAATCAATTGTCTAACAAGGCAGGAGGGGCTCCCATTGCTGGATGTGTTCAGACAATGGCTTAACTGCCATCTGTTAGGGATGCTTTCATTTGGATCTGGGTATAGACCAATGTTTGTCAACCTCAGCAGCTTTAAGATGTGTGGACTTCACCTCCCCATGCTGGAATTCTGAGAGATAAACTCACAATAGTAAAGTTGCTGAGATAAAGGAACAATAACAAAAAGCTGAAAAGATAACTTTAAGGGCACAGGCAACATTATTATAGAAGTGAATAAGGTTGAAACATTCCTTAAGCACTGGGAAGCAAGATAGTATTGGCCAGAGATTCAGGCAGGTTTGATTCACTAGGATATAAGAGGGAGAGAAGGTAAAACACAGCAAGATTTGCAAGGTTCTGTTGTTACAGCCTATCTCAATAAAATGTAATTCTAGATTTCCTGTGGAATGTTTTTTTCTTTTTTTGTTAATTAATTGAAATTTTTAATAAGCGTAGTAAAAACCAATATAAACCAAACTAGAAGAAAGGGGAAAAGAAAAACTCAGAAGGTGCAGGAAAAAGAAAAGGCAACAAAGACAATAAGTAAAAAGTAGCTTCCAACTATCACATCGAGCATATGCTAATATACTGACTTTTCACTCTCTTACAAATAAAAACAAAAACTCACAGCCTAACTTTTATTAATATGCAATCAAGAAATCTTCATCTTTTCAATCCTAGTTCAGCAAAAAAAAGGTCTACTAGGACTCAGTAGAAATATCAAACAATTTATCCCTGGTCAAATAGTTCAGCTTTGTGTTCCTTCTTTTTTGCTCTGTGCAATCTTGACCTTTAAATCATTCTTATGGCATATTAGATTTGATCATCACTTTTTGATATTTAAAAGGAGTTTTCAAAGCTTCCATTAGCCTACTTTGAAAATCCCATAAAGAGATTTCCCAGGATTTCTTGCTACAGCTATTCAAAATCCAGGTCCTTTTAAAAAATTTGTCTTAGGTATTCCTACTTTGTTAATATCAGTTTTCTTATCTTCCATGCCTTCAAACTCTATAATGCGTATGTTAGGTAAAGGGCTTTAAAAAAGTTTTTTCTCATCATCATCTAAAAGTTTCTCCATTGAAATCTGTATCTTTTCTGAGGTATTAGTTATTAATATTTAAGTTCATGCTTCAAAAATCTCTTTTAAGATAAAAGGTTATACCGAATTACCCATTTTAAGTCATTTCTTATTGGACTTTTATTTACTTATTAACATTTATATGGCCTCTCATTTCACAAAAGTGACTGGCCAACTTAACAACAAACTCCCTCTAGTATTCATTTGCAACATTCATCAAGCCTCAGCTCCTAATATGGGTTTAGTTTTGTTTCACTCATTTCCTGTGAGTATATTATTTAATTTATAGACTTGTTTTTCAAATCTTATAGCAAAAATAAACACTATGGTCTCCCAATCTATTTAAAACTTTTTTTTTTGCTTTTTGCCAATTGTATATTATTTTAAATTCTCTGCTTAAAATTTCTTAAATCCAAGGAAGAAGGTAAAACTCACCAGGTGTCAAATTAGAGTTGCCATTTTGAAGGTCTCCAATATCCATAAAATGGTGAAATGAAACATTTCTGGGTGTAATTCCAAAGTGAGTTCGGTGGGCTTAATGTTTTTAAGAAAAACTCTGCTGATACTCAACTTCGAGTGCTCAAACCCACAAGAGACCACTATTCTATGGTGGTCTCATAAAGAGCTCTTGTGGCCAAACTCTGAAGCTCTTATTCTTCAGTGAGATTCAAAGAACCAGTCTACACCCCATTCTTCACAGTGGTCCTTGTTCATGAACTTCAGTCAGCCATGACTGAAGAAGCTGTGTGGAATCTGTTTCTGATCTGGTCTACCTTGAAGGGCTGATACTTAAGACTATACTTAAGAATATACACATATTCTTAATATGATACTTAAGAATATACACATATTGTTTGTCCTAGATTTACAACCATAATGGATCCTGCCCATTACGGTCGTAAGTTGTAACAGTCATAAACCAGTCATCATGTGATCAGCCCAATTTTATAACCTTTTTTTCCTTGCTGAAAACCAGAAGTAAATGCTGATTATCAGCAAAACATCATAAATTGCAGTTGTGACCGTGGGAGGGGGAGAACCAACCATTGGAACTGGGTCATAAGTACCTTTTGGGGGGAGGTCCATTGGAACTTTGAACAATCCCTAAGCAACTGCTCAAAAATCAAGGACTACCTATATGTCCCCTTCTGATTATGTGACACTGTCACAAGTTCCTGAAATGGAGGCATGAATATGGATGTGGACTCATTGGAAAAGACACCCCTGGCTTTTTCTAATGGTTCAAAGTGACAAGAACAGTACACTTTCTTCAGTCTGCTTTCTTCCTTCCATTGCAGTGCCTCCAGATCTGACACCAGAGGAGAGGCTAGAGTTGGAGAACATCCGCCGACGGAAGCAAGAGCTCTTGGTGGAAATCCAACGCTTGAGAGATGAACTCAGTGAAGCCATGAATGAGGTGGAGGGGCTGGAGGCCAATGAGGGAAGGTGAGGGATTCCTTCTCCCTAGAGAATATTGTCTAAGGCAGGGGTTCCCAATCTTGGCAACTTCACAACTCCCAGAATTCCCCAGCCAGCCATGCTGGCTGGAGAATTCTGGGAGTTGAAGTCCACACATTGCCAAGATTGGGAACCACTGGTCTAAAGACTGCTTTCCTAACGACATTATGGTTTCAAGACAGGCTTTTCTGAGACTGTTCCAGTCTTCTCTGAACATATGAGTTCCTGAGTCATCTCAGGATATGCCTGTTCTAATTGGCAGCTGTTTCCTTGACTTCTGAGTTTTTCTTTTAGTATATAATACAAATAATGCAGCTTCCATTGATACTAGAGTATTTTTTAAATCTCTAAAATGTGGATGCCTGTGTTTGTGTCAGGGTCTTTAATTTTTTTAAAAGATGTCCTTCATTATTGTGCAAAGGTTTTATATAAGTATTATTACAGGTAGTTCTTTTTTAGCAACCACAACTGGGACTAGCAACTCACTTGTTAAATGAAATGGTTGCAAAATGAAACCACAACTGTGCTTACAATATTACTTAAACTTTCCTTTGCTTTACAGACCTGCAAAGGTTGTAAATGCGATGATTGGTCATAAAATTACTTTTTCATTACTGTTGTAACTGTATGAGGCAGTTATTAAATGACTACTTTCGGTATCTTAAGTATTCTGTTTGGAGATAGAAGGAATATCTTTGTAGAAGGAATGCCTTTATAAAGACAGCGCCTATTACTATTTGTGTGAGCACAGTTGAAACTCATTAAATGTACTACTTTCTTCAGCTGTATGTTGTGTAGTCATGCAGAGTTTTAACTGATGGAAGTGAATCAGTGAAATGAAAATCCACATAAGTAAATGACAAAAAGTTGTTTTATTAGGTTGCAGCCTTAATTGTAGGAAATATTAGGCTAAACTTCTTCCTTTGCTTTGGGGGGAATCATGATTTTTTGTAAAGGCAGCTTTCTCTGTTCTGGATTGGGAAACTGAATTAAGTATATTCTTCTTGGCTACTTGTATTATATTATGAGAACAAAGGGGTATTGTGAGATAGCGTCATTCTTGAGAGACAGAAAATAAATGATTCCTAGAAAGGAGCTATTTATTTTAAATAGCAACACAAAGCCTCTGTTGCCCTGCACTCTGATAGCCCTGCCATGCCCACCTAACCTTCACTATCTTCCTTCCGCTGTTGATAAGGTGTGCTAGCCTTGCTCTGTGCGAGGCAGCTTCTGGCTGTTCCAGGCTGCCTTCCCAAGGCCAAGCAGACCCTTCTCTAAATTTTGTGTGTTTTGCAATGCTTCAGAAGGCCTGAGTTGGGGCTAAAATAGAGGCCCAGCAGTGGCTGATTGGGGCTACTGAAAGCCCCAGGCCCCTGCTTTAGCCCTTGTGCCACCACTGTCACCACCTCTGAGAAGTGTCATTGTGCAGGGTGGCCAAAAGAGCAGAGATGGAGGGAGAAGATAGGCAACCCCTTTACCTTCCAAGGCTCGGGGTTGGGAGGGACTAATCTGGGAATGGTTTAAATCAAGTGGGTCCTTGCCTAATGTTTGGCAGCATTTGATTAAAGATGGCAACAGAGCCTGCTGGTCATGTGTTGTCACACTTTATGAGTGTGTCGCTTAGTGATGGAAATTCTGGTCCCAATTACTATCATTAACCGTATTCAAAAAAGCCTAAATGAGCTTAAAATGCTGCAGTTCCTTTCTATAAGAGTCAAAGGTATGATTCTTTGTCTTGGACAGTAAAACTCTACAGAGAAACCGGAAGATGGGGATGGGGCGTAAGAAGTTCAATATGGATCCCAAAAAAGTAAGTGAGTGAAGGGTTTGCATGTTATGATATCTAAAGATTTGTCCAAGGGAAAACAAATGTTTCCTGATGACACAGGAATTGCTGGGAATGAGAAATCATGATTTTCTTCCCCAGGACTGGTTAGGACAGAATTATATGATTGAAGGGCAGGAAACCCAGTTGAGAAACCCAGAGAGCCAGTTTGGTCTAATGGTTAGGCATCAGGTTAGATAGCAGGAGACTGAGTTCAAGTCCTACCTTAGCCATGAAAACCAGCTGCATGACTTTGGGCCAATCATTCTCTCTCAACCGAATCACCCTCCAGGGTTGTTGTTGTGGGGAAAATAGGAGAACGAAGATCTGTTGGACATGTTTACCACATTGATTTATTTGTAAAAATCAAGAAAGCATACACACACACACATACACACACACCCCTATACACAATTACACAAACTAACCTATCTGAGATTTCTGAGTTAAAAATACTTCGAGGATGGAAACATATTTGTGTCTGTTCTACATTTTTTTACTTCATTGCCTTTTCCAGGGAATACAATTCCTGGTGGAAAATGAACTTCTGCGCTCCACACCTGAGGATATTGCTCGCTTCCTCTACAAAGGGGAAGGCCTCAACAAGACAGCCATTGGGGATTACCTTGGTGAGAGGTGAGCAAGAACGGTAATAATGGGAGGAGCAAATGAGAGAGTGAGAAGACTGCAGCCATTGATAACACAGTGCAGATTAAACTACAGTACAGAGCTTCCTGGGACACTGGAAAAGAGCACAGATACTGAAGTGTGATAGATTAAATTTATTCAGAAAGGAGGGGTGAGAGAAGACCAAATTTGGGTGTTTTAGAATGAATTTAAGCAGATTGAAGAGGTCATGAGGGAAGAAAATAGGGTAAACATTTCAGTGATTGGGATGGTAGGAATAACTGTGTCTTCAAAGGGGCAGGATTAATACAAACTCTCTTAATCTTTTATTCAGGGAGGACTTTAATATTGGTGTGCTCCATGCCTTTGTTGATTTGCATGAATTTACTGACCTCAACCTAGTGCAAGCACTCAGGTGAGTCTGGAAATCTTCAGCCATCTACTATATTAGAGTCCTCATTAGCTACAGTAGTTTTCCAACAGTTTGGCTGCAGTACCTCTTGTTCCTATCTTTTGGGGGGGGGGAGTAAGAGCAAGAATTTACTGTTTCTCCTGTTAAAGGGGAAGCAGAGCTTAGCACTTAGACTTAGCAATAGCACTTAGACTTATATACCGCTTTACAGTGCTTTACAGCACTCTCTAAGCGGTTCACAGAGTCAGCATATTGCCCCCAACAATCTGGGTCCTCATTTTACCCACCTCAGAAGGATGGAAGGCTGAGTCAACCTTGAGCCGGTGAGATTTGAACCGCTGAACTGCTGAACAGTCAGCTGAAGTAGCCTGCAGTACTGCACTCTAACCACT
>QLTV01001497.1:554606-585984 GCA_003457575.1 Thermophis baileyi
TCCCCAACTCTGGCCGGAATGAAGCACCACCCTAGCCCACCACCAAGAACAAGCCAGCACATCCCCCACTCTTATCTCTCGGCGGCACCTTCCCACTTCCCGGCCGGCCCAGCGCGCCTCTTACGGCATGCGTGAGGAGCTGCGCTCTCCTCCGGCCCTCCTGGGGCAGCTCGTCTCCCCGATGGCGGCTCCTCCAGCATCCCGGCCGGAAGCGGCAGCACGAGAACTGCCGCCATCCCCTCGCCCCCGGCGGCGGCAGGAGCAGCAGGCCAGCCAGCCGGCCACACAGCCAGCAAACGCTGCCCCGTGCGCCTGAGCCAGCCAGGCGTTCCAGACCGCGGACACGCGTCGTTGCGGGCTGGAGGGCTGGGGTCACGCAAGAAGCCCGCTCGGGCAGGAAGGGAGGGAAGTCCCAACCCGCCCGTCCTGGCCGACAGCTCTGCTCCCCTAGGAAGTGACCACCGGGATCTCCTGCTTTTGCAATGTGCGCCCATTTCTCTTGCCGTTGCTGGTCTTCGCACGTGCATGTGCGCCAGAAACTAGAAGACCAAGTGACCGACACGCATGCGTGTGCTGGAAACAGGAAGATCATCTTCCTGGCGCGCGCATGCGCACTTGGCAACTGCTCTTCCAGTTTCCGGCGTGCCCATGTGCATGAAAACCAGCTGGCGGCGTGCCCCCGCTGAACTGCTGAGCAGTCAGCTGAAGTAGCCTGCAGTACTGCACTCTAACCACTGCGCCACCTCGGCTCAGTGCCTTGCCTGAAGCCACCACTTCTGTTCCTGCCTCACCCAACTTAGAGCCCTGTACGTGAATGGGCATCAATTCCCACAGCCCTTCCTTTAATTTTGTAAGAGGAAGAATGCCATCCTTTGGCATTTGTCTCATTTATTATACTTCTCTATAGCAAATCTATATGATAATCTATAATCTATACTATGGTTTCTCTACGTCACTATATCCCATTTCTTAACTATCTCATAGTATGTTTCTATATAGATGGGCGGAAGATCCTTTGGCCTTCCATATTTAGTTATACTTTATCTCCCAACTGCATAGTAGTAGTTGTAGGTAATGCATCTCAGGTACAAAGGCTAATTATAGTGCATGAGACCAAACCCTATAAGAACAAATGCATAGAAAGTCAGAATTGAGAAGACAGCACAGCCAATGCTGTCTCCTATTTAGCTGCTGCAAGAAGATCACACAGATCGACTACAAACAGTGACACGACAATGTAGCAACAATGAGCATTGGAATTTCTGCAAGAAATAACCACTTGCCTATAAGCCAGAACTGTTGGGATCCCAAAATATACAAAGTAATAGAAAATGAAGAAGCTAAAATGCTCTGGGACTTTGGAGTTCAAACAATCACCTGCCATGTAATCCCCCAAATTTAACAAGTGTTGAGAAGACAAAAAAAAGTCTGGGTAGTGGACAGTGAAATAGCTGAAGGCAACAGAAGAGAAGAGAAAGAATTGGAGAAAAACATAAAATTCTAAGACTTGCAAGTAGAAGTAGAACAACTGTGGCGAAAGAAAATAAAGATAATACCCATAGTGATAGGCTCCTTGGGTGCAATCTCAAAACATCTGAAGCAGCACTTCAACACCACAGACATTGACAAAATCACTATCAGTCAGCTGCAAAAGGCAGTCTTACTTTGAACACCTTTTATCCTGCAACAATAGCCTTGATATCATCAGACAATCGCATCTGCCTCTCCCAGATCCTTGGGAACATCTGGCTGACTGTGCAACGAACCACAATAATTTATTAAATGTATGTCACTTGACATATAAATAGTTTACAGTTGTTAAAACATATAAAAACAAAGAACAGTAGAAAACCAAACATACAAAAACAATACAGGAAGGAAGGAAAAAAGGAAAAAGTCAACCTCTCCGAATGAAGAATGCACAGCCTAAATTTGAATTTGTTTTCTAAACATGCAAAATTTGTACTTTTAGATGGATGGGGGAAAATTGAAGTGATCTCCCTTGCTAAGGAGCACTTCAGCCTTTGCTAGGTATAGGGCAGTGTTGGCGAACCTTTTCGGCACAGAGTGCCGAAACGGGAGCGCGCGCACCCATGTGCCAGAAAAGCAGCCACCCGCTGCGCATGTGCACACCAGGAAGATGACCTTCCGTTTTCCAGCACGCCACCTGGTCTTCCAGTTTCTGGCGTGCATGCACGCGCGAAGACCAGCTGGCTGGTGCGCATGCGCGTGCCGGAAACCGGAAGAGTGCAAAGGAAGCACCCCCCAGCCCGCCACCGAGAACAAACCAGCGCAGCCCCCCCTCCTGCCACTTCTGGCAAGGGAGCACGATCGCTTCCCAGCCGGCGCGCCTCTTACCCCGGCGCCGGACAGACATTCCTCCCCGCCGAGCTGGCTTCTTGCGTGGCCCCAGCCCTCTTGCCCGCATCACTGACGCGCATCTGCAGTCCAGAATGCCTGGCCAGCTCGGGCACACGGGGCAGCGTTTGCTGGGTGTGCAGCCGGCTGCCCCACCCGCTGCTCCTGCCGCCGCCGGGGGTGAGGGAGCAGCAGCAGTTCTTGCGCTGCCGCTTCCGGACGGGATGCTGGAGGAGGAGCCGCCATTGGGGAGGCGAGCTGCCCCAGGAGGGCTGGAGGAGAGCGCAGCTCCTCACACATGGAGATGCCACCGAAGGCCCCAATCGGTGGGGTAGAGGCTGCGGGGGCTGGCCGGTCGCTCCTGCACCTCACGCTGCTGCTGCTGCTCTTCTGGAGCGGCGGGGCTGCACAGGAGCTGAGCGGCAGCCACAGGGCGAGGGGCAGGAGTGACCAGCCAGCCCCCGCAGCTGCTCCCCCGCCGGCGATCGGGGCCCTCGGCGGCGTCTCCATGCGTGAGGAGCTGCGCTCTCCTCCGGCCCTCCTGGGGCAGCTCGTCTCCCCGATGGCGGCTCCTCCAGCATCCCGGCCGGAAGCGGCAGCACGAGAACTGCCGCCATCCCCTCGCCCCCGGCGGCGGCAGGAGCAGCAGGCCAGCCAGCCGGCCACACAGCCAGCAAACGCTGCCCCGTGCGCCTGAGCCAGCCAGGCGTTCCAGACCGCGGACACGCGTCGTTGCGGGCTGGAGGGCTGGGGTCACGCAAGAAGCCCGCTCGGGCAGGAAGGGAGGGAAGTCCCAACCCGCCCGTCCTGGCCGACAGCTCTGCTCCCCTAGGAAGTGACCACCGGGATCCCCTCTCTGCGCCTTTGGGCATGCGAGCCATCGCCCGTTGCTCTTCCGGGTTCCAGTGCGCTGGCCACCTGGTCTTCGCGCACGCATGGGCGCCGGAAACCGGAAGATCATCTTTCGGTTTCTGGCGCGCATGTGAAGATCAGCTGGCCGGTGCGCTGGAACCTGGAAGAGCAACGGGCGATGGGTCTCGTGCCTGGAGAGATGGCTCTGCGTGCCACTTCCGGCACACGTGCCATAGGTTCATCATCACGGGTAAAGGGAATGCTGAAAATCAAATGCAAAGTAATGAAAGAGGATAGAAAAAAACAGGATGCAAAACATCCCAGATATGGAATCAATTTGTATAATGAGATCTGTAGGATCTCTAGTTTTCAAAATAAAGAACATATCCAATATAGGTAGTCCTTGACTTACAACCACAATTAAGCTGAAAATTTCTAAGCAAGACAGTTATTAAATGAGTTTGCCCCACTTTTACAACTTTTCTTGCCAAAGTTGTTAAGTGAGTCCCTGCGGTTGTTAAGTTAGTAACACGGTTAAGCGAATCTGACCTTCCCATTGACTTTTCTTATTAGATGGCTGCAAAAGGTGATCACATGACCACTGGACACTGCAACCATCATAAATACATTCCAGTTGCCAACCATCCGACTTTTGATCATGTGACCATGGGGATGCTACAAAGATAGCAAGCATGAGGAATGGTCATAAGTCATTTTTTTCCCAGAGCCGTTGTAACTCACTAAACGAGTGGCTGTAAATTGAGGACTACCTGTATTTCAGATCAGACAAATGAGAACCCCCTGTGTCTTCATTCATGGCTTCCCATTCCTCTTTGCAGGCAGTTCCTGTGGAGTTTTCGATTACCAGGAGAAGCCCAGAAAATTGATCGTATGATGGAAGCCTTTGCTCAGCGGTACTGTCTGTGCAACCCAGGGGTCTTTCAGTCTACAGGTACAGCATTTTTTGAGAAAGAGAATGGGGACCTCTTTAGTTGTGAACCACAGACCTTCTTTGGGTAATGAAGAATGTGGGCAATATTTGAATCAAACTCTGAATATTGAGTACCAGGACATTCCTGCCATTTATTTCCCTGTGAGTTCACTGGTATTTGCTTGCGGAGCATATTTTTCTTGCTTACAAGAATTAAAGATTCATTAATGTCTATAAAAGTACAAAGCTTCAAGAGAACACTTTTTTCAGTGTGAGAGCCAAAGTCCCTCTAAAGAAAACTTATTAAATTGTATGAAAAGTTCCAGAACACTGGCTGATCCCTCCACTTTGTCACACATTTTGCACGCTTTATCAAACACATTGTTCTTTGGATACAAAAAAAACAGAATGATTCAATAGCTGGAAGAGATGAGATCTCATTGTCCCAATAAAGGAGAATATTTGTAGCTCAGGGTTGAAATGAGTGCTCTCTGGGCTTGGTTGTTTTCTTGCAGTCACTAGCACTGATGATGTTACCTAGCTTGGGTAATGAAACATCTGCAAGAAAACAACTGAGGTCAGAGAGCACCAAGGACACCTCATCTCATTGTCTGTTACTGCATCAGTATGGTGCACTCTATCCAGGTTCTGGTAGGAAAATAGGATTTGGAAAAGGCTATATACACTGCCTTGAACTTTAGATACCTCTTGTATGAAACTAAGAAATAAATGTTTATCTGAAAAACAGGGTTTCAGGAAAGAAGAAAACCTTCATTTAGGCCTCAGTTGGCCAAATTCGTTCTGTAACCATAGCTTGTTTACCCTGAAGTGGAGTGATCCTAAATTTCAAGGGATCAATTTTACCCTGCAGAATCAGATATCAGATTGTCTTAAATGGTGATCTTTGTTAGAATCTCTGTAAAGATGGTGCTAGATTGTTCTGCATTGGGCCACAAGCCTACTTTAATCCATTCCTATTATTACAGTTATAATAGGCCACATACCTGTTTATCTGAATCGTAAGAGCTAAGTATTCTAAAAACTACTTGTTAGAAATAGCTTGTGTAGAATAAGGTGAGAATATGAGACTAAATTACATATAGGTAATCCTTGACTTACAGCAGTTCATTTAGTGGCCATTCGAAGTTACAACGGAACTGAAAAAAGTGACTTATGTCCATTTTTCACACTTACAATTGTTGCAGTATCCCATGGTTACATGATCTCATATTTATGACGATTGCAGTGTCCCGGAGTCATGTGATCACCTTTTGCAAACTTCTAACAAGCAAAGTCAATGGGGAAGCCAAATTCATTTAACAACTGTGTTACTACCTTAACAACTGCAGTGATTCCCTTAACAACTGTGGCAAGAAAGGTGGTAAAATGGGGCAAAATTCACTTAACAAATAACTCGCTTAGCAATAGAAATTTTGGGCTCAATTGTGGTTATAAGCCTATATATTCGGATCATATTATGTTTGAATATTTCCTTCAAATATTCCTTAAAAAATACTTAAACACATTAGAGAAAAGCTTTGCATAGCCTTCTTTCCCTGAAGCATGTAGGTTGCTTCGTGCAGGAAGTATTTCTAAAATATTTTCTCATGTAGCCTGTTAAGTAGTTCAGACTGGAAGCACAATTACGACTGCTAACTCTATTTTTATTCTAAGGTTACATTAGCAGAATCTTGCAAGCCTGAAAATAATTTCTCCAGTGCTTTACTTTTATTCTGCAGAAAACCAGGGAGGGTCCCTTCTTATATATTTTCCAGGTCGCCTTCGCTTTGATGGGTTGAGATAACTGTCTAGGCTGTGACTCTTCCTTCTGTCTCCCAGGATCATTGCCACATTCTATTATAGAGTAGCCTGAAATGGTCCTATGTAAAGACTCTGTAATAAGGTACTCACAGCATTTCAGAACAGCCGAAAAGATGAAACAAATGAGCTGCAGTTCCATAACTTACGCTCCCTCAAGTATTTTTCCTATAATAATTTTATCCTCTAATGAGAACTTGAAGAAAAACCTGTATCTCACACCTACCCAGATGCGTAGAAATAAGCTCTGAAATGCTTATTGAGTTCTTTGTTCCCCCAGATACATGTTATGTCCTCTCTTTCGCGGTGATCATGCTAAACACCAGCCTTCACAACCCCAACGTCCGAGACAAGCCCACAGTTGAGAGGTTCATCACTATGAACCGTGGTATCAATGATGGGGGCGACTTGCCGGAGGAGTTGCTGCGGGTGAGAAGTTAGCAAAGTGAACACAGGGCTTGTTTTTTAGCTAGATGATTCTCTAGTTTGAAGGCTAGTGGGAGGGAGGAAAGAAACCACCTTTTGTAGTTTTTTGGGTTTTTTTACCATTTCAAACATTCTCTGCCCAGTTCTGAGGTGCTTTTATATAGGGTTTCCCAGCCTTCGCAACTTTAAGACACGTGGACTTCAATTCCCAGAATTCCCCAGCTAGCTATACTGGGGAATTCTGCAGGGTTGAAGTCGACACATCTTAAAAGTTGCCAAGGTTGGGTGTCCCTATTCTCATACCTTGTTTTAACATAATGCTATTACTGTGACTGCAGTTTCTTCTACATTCATTTTAAATACTTTGCTTTTGTAAGTGTGTTTCATTTGTAAGTTTCGGAATTATTTTATCTCTTCCATTGTATAATCAATCAAGCATGGTCACTGTGCCATGGAAATTCACACAGGCACACCTTTTTTCTTGCCAAATTGGAAAGGAATAGAATTCCTGCCTGTAATTCCTCTCCTTCCTCCCCTCCTGCTAGAATCTGTACGACAGCATCCGTAATGAGCCCTTCAAGATCCCAGAGGATGATGGGAACGACTTGACCCACACATTTTTTAACCCCGATCGCGAGGGCTGGCTCCTCAAGCTGGGTGAGAGGCGCGCCCCCTGTTTCCCCTTTAAACACTATGGCCTTTTCTCTCCTTCCCTGCTACCCTTCCCCCTGCCCTCTCCCACCACCCCTATCCCACGATCTTTGCACGCCTCTGCACTCTCCTCTCTTCCCCCCCACCTGTTGTGTCATTTAAAGCATGACCTCTCTCTTCATCAGATCAAAGGGATCCTCCTGAAATCCACCCTGATGTCCCTCCCTTTCCCATTAACCAAAAATATATATCTGTATATAAAAACCCATGGGGATCCATTGAATTGCAGAGGTCTTCCTTTTTCTCCCCGCCTCCCAGTTGAGGTGGATCTTCTCTGATAGATGATGAGAGGGGTCTGCTGGGATTTTTGTGAATTGCCTTTAAAAGCAGGCAAGTAACCGAAACCCCAGTATCAGGCCACTGAAAGCCATATCTCTGGCGTCTGATGTTTCGCCATTATTGCTGGTACCTTTTCAAACCTATTGGATGCAACTATAAGTCGGGTGGGGTGGGGGAGACAGGGAGATTAAAACAATGGAATATTCCAGTCTTAAATCTCGATTCATAGTCAGATCTGCAGTCTTTACTTTTCCACACTATTTAGGGCAATTAGCAGAACTACTACCAGTTTAACTTCTGTCATAAAACATTTTTATTAGTGTAGATAAAAACGCATGTTGTAGAATAATTCTCTACTCTCGGGCTACTTTGTAAACCAGAGACAAAGAATTCCTCCTTGGACGAGGAGCATGCAGCTTTATGATATTGTTAGGTTGAAGCAAGTGGAATAGTACTCTTGACAAGAGTGAGGCACGAAATAGGTGAGCTTTAGGACCCTCAAGGAATCTTCCTGTCCATCCAAAGTAAGCCAGGTGCAATATAAGGTCCAAAGCAGGCAAGGCCACGAATGTAAACTCAGATCCAGACTAGAAGAAATCCAAAGTGACATCATAGAGTCAAAAATGGTATAATCCTTGGGATCAGCTGTTTTAAGTGATTGGATGGGACTCTGGTCACTGAGTCCTGATTTCCTACCAGGAGATTGAGATAGAATAGTACAGGTAATCCTTGATTTACAACTATTTGTTTAACAATCGTTTGAAGTTACAACAGTACTGTAAAAAGTGACTTACAGACAGACCTTGCATTTATGACCATTCCGGTGTCCCCATAGTCATGTGATCCAATTTTGGGTGCTTGGCAACCCGCATGCATTTATGATGATTGTAGCATCCCAAATTCATATGATCGCCTTTTGTGATCTTCCCAGCCAGCTTCCAACAAGCAAAGGCAAGGAGAAGCCACATTCACTTAATGACCGTATGATTCACTTAACAACTGTGGCAAAAATGATCATAAACCTGGGCACAACTCACTTAACGACAGAAGTTGGAAATCCAATTGTGGTTGTAAGTTGAGGACTATTTGTAATGGTGCTTTATTTTGCTCTTCTATGTTCTGGTTAGAACTTAAATCAGGGTAAACATTCCTGTTTGTTGTTTTGCTCTTGTAGCAAATCTTGGCTTTGGAGCAGGGAACAAGTTAAGGAATAAAAGCATACAAACGGAGGCGCTTTCACACTTGCTGGTCAAAATAAACCACTTTTAAGTTCTTCCACCAAGGATGTGGCTATTTCCTACTACATCACCCTTTCCTGTGCTTTAGTAGATCAACACAGAATGTATCATTTGCTGTAGGTAAAATATTATTGCAGGCCTTTTGTTGCCAAACTGAAATAGATCAGGACAGATGGACAGTAAAAAGAAGAGGAAGGATTGTGTGGCCCAAACATTGTAGGTTCAAGGTGGAGGAAACGAGAAAAAAAGCAATATTTGGGCAAAGGGGAGAAAAATAGAAGTTAGCCTAGTCATTTTCCTCAGAGAAGTTAAATGGACAGTGAATTAATTTTGAAGAGCTCTGCTTGGAATCTGAATTTTTGGCTTGATTAAGATGCAGCTTGCTGGACAGGCCAGAACTCTTGGTGACTTAGTAATCTACCTGTAGAAATGAGTGATTAGCAAACTATTGTTGCAATCATTTTTGCCTCCCTGTGGAGGCCATTATGTAACAAAGTTGGTTGCATCGTGGTTTGCAAATGTCACCTAAATCTCTAGAGCAAGGGTGTCCAACCTTGGCAATTTTAAGATCTGTGGACTCTCAAAAGTTGCCAAGATTGGCCACTCCTGTTCTAGAGATAGATTTTCTGTAACCTGTCAAAGGTTTAAAAGGCCTTGTCATTTAGCAAAGTTATGCCTATCCCATTTATACCCATCCCCATAAAATTTAAAACCTTCCTCCCTCTGCCTGTCCCATTTTCCTATCCCATTGCCCCCAAATGCCTATGTCTGTGTTGGAGGATTTTTGATTTGACCATGTACTTCTACCTTATGTTGATGTAACTTGTTCTCCTTTCTCTCTCTTCCTCTCTCTTTTTCTCTTCCTCTCTCTCTCTTTCTCACCCCCATTCTCTCTATCCTGACTCCCCTGGTCCCTGCCTTCTCTCTCTTTGCTCCCTTCTTTCCCCACCACTGCTACCCTTCCCCCCTCTCTCCTCCACCATCCCACGGCACGGACTACATTTGTTCTACTGTCTGAATACTGCCCCCAAACCAGGAGGTAGGTGAGAGGAGGGGGCCTTTTGCTTTGCAGCTGACAGCTGGTTTGCCTGGTGCATTTTGGACTGGAAGCGGGTCTGCGGTTGGGCTTTAGGGCATGGAGGGGTGGGAAATATTGTAATATCAGTTGTGACGGGGTTTAGTGGATCCAAAATGAATGTGGAAGAGATGTAAGGAACTAGTATTCTCTTCACCCATAGAATGGTACATGTCTTGATGCAGGGGTGAGCATCCATTTTCTGTTGAGTATTCTACCATTCCCTCAGTGATCATCTGTTTGGGACCATTTGCTAATTGGAGGGTGGGGCTGCAGCAAAAGCAGTGGGTGGGGGCACCCATTCTCTCTTTTTGACATCCCCTTCATCCTTCCCTTTCTGACACTTTCCCTTCTCTCTCAATCTGTTTCCCCCCTCCCCCACCCCCATTGCAGCAAGCCACCAGGTAATAGACACAGCTGTTGACAGAGGTCTGAATTGATCATTCTTATAGCTTTAGGGCAGGGCTGCATACAATGAAGCTGTGGTGCCACTGGAAGGGAAGGACAAAACATTAATGGATTGAGAGGTTGAGCAAGTTTTGTGGGGTGGGTGATAAAATTTCATCTCCCCAAGGCTTTGCAGTTACTCTCATACCTTCAGTCCTATTACCACCATATTCAAACAGTGCAATTGTAGGTCTTTTTGAGAGGTATGCAGATAAGTTGTGAATTGTCCACAATCTGCATGTCATAAATAGTCTACCTGTCTTAATGGATTACTCTTTAGAAAGCAGGCCTATCCTTCCCCTCCCTCCCCACACCCTTTTAGAGAGAGAGAGAGAGAGATAAGGTGGCTGCCACAGAGCATAGATTCTTGTACTTTTTAATACTCATGCAGATTTCGAAATGCAACTTCTGTTGAGAGGCAGTATGTTATGGATGTCAGCCTTCAGGCTGTCCTTAGCTTCCCAGAAGTATCTGCCTAGTAATTGTCGGAAGCAGCAAAGACTGGGTTACGTGGATTTTTGGTGTGTTCTGAAGTTCCTCAAAGAGTGTTTTGGCATCTCATAGCTTTGTCCATTTCTACTTGAGAGGCTAAGTGCTCTTTGAAATTACCTTAATTGAGGACTGCCCAAAAAGAAAAAAAAAGAGTTGAAATCCTTATCCAGTGATAAGCCAGATTTGCACCCATGCATATGTACAGATTAGCTTTGCCTCAAGCTGGAATGACTGTTGGCTTTGCAACAAATTTGAACTTGTATCTTGTTTCAAGCCTAGAGCAATTGCTTGCTTTGCATGCTAAAAGCACTGCTTTTTCTTTAAAATGTAGGTTGAGTTCAAAAGAATCAAGTGCTTATGCAAAAGCTGTTTCCCTCTGGAGTTGAGAACTTTGTTTAGAGAGGCTAGAAATTTCTCCCAGACTCCTCACAGTGACCTTGTTTAAAGGAGATTTGCTTCCAAGACACAGCTATGCTTTGTTGGAGCAGCTTGTCTTAAGGCAGGAGTATATTTGCTTTTTAGAGTGTCAATTTATGCTCAGTGATAACCGTGATATTTAGTTGCTAAAACACATGTCCAAATTGTCCCAAAGGTGCTTTTTCAGAAGGCAACTGGACTTTCTTGTTTTTCTTTGAAGACGTTATCCCCAACAGCCTGAGCCTGTGTTCAACAGTGAAGGGGGACACAGGGAAGAAAACATCCTGCAGAAAGCACAGCTCCAATTTCTCAATGATTCAGGTGACCCTGAGGACACAAATAAACCTCCAAGTGGCTTCAATGACTCTAAAAAGAATGCAAATGACTAACTCAGCAAGGAATATAAATCCTTCCCTTCCACACCATCCAGTCAGAGCTGAAGAAGCTTCTTGGATGAGAAACGAAACATCTTCAAAGAAAAACAAGAAAGTCCAGTTGCCTTTTGAAAAAGCACCTTTGGGATAACCTTGACTTGGATGACTGAGAATCTCCATAGACACACGTCCAAATTGACGATAAATTAAAGCTACTCCCACTATTATAAGCTTCAGGACAGCCTTACAAATCTTGGCATAAAAAAGATCTTGAATTGTATCCATTCTCAAGTTAACATTAAAAAAAATAGGAAACCCTCAATGCCCATAAAATAAATCCATTGTTGGAAAAGGTACTATTTTGCAAACTCCTAGAATCCTTTCCAGCTGTGTTTCATTACTTTGACTCAGTTTTGTGCTCTTTTTGTCTTGTTCTTCCTTCTTTCCCCCCCCCCTCTTGTGTCTTACGCTGTTTCTGAATTCTTTATTGCATTGGCTTTGTTCATAAGCATGGCTTCCTACCCCAAAATATGAAGATAGAGAATGTTTAGTGACCAAAGTAGGCATAGATGTAAAATGAGAACGGATTCCCTTTCTTGTTTTCAGGAGGACGGGTGAAGACCTGGAAGCGACGCTGGTTCATCTTGACTGACAACTGCCTCTATTACTTTGAATACACCACAGTTAGTACAGTTTCCCTCTCCCACCCATCCTGCACTTCTCCTATTAGCAAGTGGGAATCTTAAAGAGTCATAGAGTTTGCAATTCAGGGAATCAAATGGGCCAGTTGGGCAAGAAGGCTTGCAACAACAGGATGGTAGTCTAGGAACAGTGGCCCACTCAGAACAGAGAAGCTGCTCAAGAAATATTACATTTACAAGAAATATGTAGGCAGAAAGAGGGCAGGATGCAGCAAACTGTTCCCCTAAACTCTGCAAGATTAACAGCCAGTTCATAACTGCTCCCTGCATGGTTTTTATGGTTGTAACCAAAATCAACAGTATCTCAAATACAGGAGCACCAGTGCTATTCCAAGTCCTACGACCAAGTGCTGTAATAGATGAGTACATTGTGAGAAGCTAGGCAGAAACTGCCACCTAGTCTGTCACACTGGTGAAGAGCTGGTTTCTCTGGGTTAAGACTCTAATCTGCTTTATGAAATCTATATTATCTGAAGTCATCAGAGACAATTATTGTAAGATCGAATCTGGATTGGTCACCAGGACCAGAGATTTACTCTTCTGAGCTGTTGGACTTGTGCTGGAGCCCATCCTCGGGGAACTTCTCTGTACTGGAATATATGCTTTGGGCTATTCTATGAGTTGTATTTATGTGGTGCCTTCCTATTGGCTGATCGGTGTGTTGATGGCTGGAAATTGGCTGAAGTTTCCTTGTGCTGCCATGCCCTCATGGAAGGGCCCTAAACTGGTGGAAAATTAGCACTCCTGTTAACTGATAAGGGACCCGTTTCCCAGGCTTCAATCATTTCCCTGGCTAACACACCATTCAGCCAATGGGAAGGCACCACATAAATGCAACTCAAAGAATAGCCCAAAGCACCTATTCCAGTAGAGAGAACTTCCCTGAAGATGGGCTCCAGCACAAGTCCGAAAACTCAGAAGAGTAAATCTCTGGTCCTGGTGACCATCCCAGATTTGATCTTGCAACATTATCCTGGGATATGTGTATTTGCCTTCATTCGTGAGATATGATTATCCGCACCCTTGATTTTACCTTCACAACTGCCTTGTGAGGGAATTCCGGTTGACAAATAATAGCAATAGCACAGACTTATATACTGCTTCACAGTGCTTTACAGCCCTCTCTAAGCAGTTTACCGAGTCAGCATATTGCCCCCAACAATCTGGGTCCTCATTTTACCAACCTTGGAAGGATGGAAGGCTGAATCAACCTTGAGCCAGTCAGGATCGAACCCCTGGCAGTTGGCACAGTCAGCCTGCAATACTGCATTCTAATCACTGCGCTCCCAGGGCTCACTAGAATCATTTAGTGCAGTGGTTCTCAACCTTCCTAATGCCGCGACCCCCGCCCCCTCCCCGCGCGCGATGAGGTGACAAAGGGGACGTGGCAGGCTAGTGCGTGCTTAGGCGACCTCTGTGAAAGGGTCGTTCGACCCCCAAAGGGATCGCGACCCACATGTTGAGAACCGCTGATCTAGTGAGTTTCATGAGGGAGCGGGGAGTGGGGGGGGGGGTTTCAACACTAAAAGTACTTCATCACAGCAGTGCTCATTCCTCAAACTCTAGAAAAGGCCCCATCTAACACAGTCTTTCTCAAATGTGTGCCTTCCAGACACATTGAGGATAGCGCTCTGAGAATTTCCAGCTAGACATTAGTTTATGGTTAAAAATTCTAAGAGCTATAATCCCAAATTAGGGAGACCAATTAAACTTGGCCCTCCAAGAGATTTCCTGGAACAGATGCTTTCAATGCCCTAACTTTCCTACCCACCCAGATTATTGGGCCTATTCTGTTTCATTCATATTTTTAAAACCCATTTTTAGGATAAAGAGCCAAGAGGCATCATCCCATTGGAAAACCTAAGCATTCGGGAAGTAGAAGACCCACGGAAACCAGTAAGTGGTGTTGCATTACGATTGCTTACAGCATTGCTAAAGTGGCTGCTTGCTGGATATGATTTGTGGTTGGCCACGTTTCATTTGCAGAAAAAATTATATTTCACTTTTCTGATTGTCTGCCTTGGACCAACAGTCACCAACTAAAGCTTAGGCAGGCAGGCAAATAAAGCAAATTTTGAAGACATCGGATGGCCAGAGAATTAGCAAAAGCTTTTTTTAAAAAAATTCTAGGAGAGATCATTTGCATACTTCATTTACCTCTGTTTCATATGGTTCACAACAAGCTCAGAGAGCATCAAGGACTCCACAGTTCAACCCTGAACTACAAGTATTCCCTTTTATTTCCCTTCTCAAAATATTCTCTTTTATTTCCCTTCTCTGTACTCCCAAATCTGCTGGAAGGCATTTTCACGAACCATTTTCAAAAGGGTGGCCTTTTAAAGGCTTTCTCTTCCTTTCATCACTCTTTTATTTTATTTTTGTAGAATTGTTTTGAACTCTACATTCCCAATAACAAGGGCCAGCTAATCAAAGCCTGTAAGACTGAGGCGGATGGACGTGTGGTTGAGGGGAATCATATGGTCTACCGCATATCGGCGCCTACACAGGAAGAAAAAGATGAGTGGATTAAATCCATCAAGTGAGAATAAGACTTTATTTTTTTTTTCAGGATTCTTGATTCCCAGCTCTAGCTCCTGATAATCCACTTGAAATTCCAAGACTTTATTTAGCAGAAAGCAACTGATTTAACTTTTGTGGAGATTAACTCAAACTTTGGCACAGAACCTTCAGAACATGTTATGATATCCATCCCATAAATCTTGAAATTTCCCCAGAATTTGGCAGCATACTCTGACTTAATAAGATTTGAGAGATATTCTTTAAAAAAAAATCTGTTCAATATTGGGAGACACAGATGTTGTGTTAGGCAGGGGTCCCGTGAGCCCAGGCACGCTACTGGGCTGTGAGGGGTTTGCAACCAGGCTGCGGAAACGGCCAGCGAGCACACGCACACTCACTTGTGCAAGCAGCAGGGGAGCACATGCATGTGCGTGCCATTTGCGTGCGGTAGGCGCATGTGCACGCCGTTCACACAAATGGAGCGCTGGAACGTGCACATGCGCTTTCCGGCCACTCGTGCGAAACCGTCCCCTAACTCCCCCCACCAGTCCACAAAGCCGGAAACTTTGGGGAACTCTGGTCTTAGGGATCTCTTTTTTCTGTTTTTTTTATCCTGTCTGTTCTCAGTTAATATCTGTCGTGCAGAGATATTATTAAATTAGAAAGGTTTCTTCTTTCCAAGAAACCTTTGGTTACATAGTTCAGAAATGAAGAAACTGATAGAATATTCTTAATATAGTCCTTAGAGATTTTGGAGCTAGAGAAAGAGGAAGAAAAACTTGATTTGGTAATCTTAGAAGTGGTTCTATTATGCAAAGTATTGCGGGGAAGGCTCAGTTGAGGTCCCACGTTTTAATCTTTCCACATGCATTAAGAATAGGAACAGTCCGGAGAGGCTTTTATTGTGCAGTTTAATAAAAGCTAAATGTTTCACTCAACATTCTGAATAGGACATAAATTCATAGTGGGGTTCTTGGAAAACCTAGAGCTAATAAGACAAAAATTTAATGTCGTAGAAGTGCCACTTCTCTGCAGTAGCATAGAGAGGTGGGTAGGTGGGTAATGAAGCATCTGCGATCAAAATAATATAGCCCCTGAAGCTTAGATATGTCCACTTTGCTTCCTTAAAAAATAACTTAGTAAGTAACCTACTGTATTAAAATCTTTAGTCAAAACTTTCTCATTTTAATCTATTGGTATGAGGCTGCATTTCCTCATTGCAGTGCATATAGCACAATTGCCTAAAGAGCACGCCTTTTGTTGTGACTTAACATGTCAACGTATGTATAGACATGCCCTTTACTTCTTTTCCTCCCTCTCCTCTTTTTTTTTTTTTCTCATTTCCTTGTTAAGCACATGTTTAGACCACTGATTTGGTTGAAGGGTTAGTTGGCGTGTGTGTATAACACAATGGGTGGAGCTAATAGAGTTAAACTGAGCTAAAAAATATTGTGGGAGCCCAACCACTATCTTAACATGTTCTGTGGCGCAAAGGCATAATATGGCATAATTTCAGATTGTAGCTTGTCCTGTGAACACAGAAATTCTCTTGACAGCAAACTAGGCTTGGAATGTGGTGCGTTACATAAAAGCAACCATTATAATATTAATGGCTTAGCAGGATTTGGAATTTGTACTTCCAGATCTACCCACCAGCTACGCTGCTTGAGGCTTAAATGGGGATAGAGGGAAACACAATCCCTTTCCCTCTTTTGTACCTGGCTCCTTAATGCTCCATATCACACTTTTTTTTTTTGCAGGGCTGCTGTAAGCGTGGATCCTTTTTACGAGATGTTGGCTGCCCGCAAGAAACGGATCTCAGTGAAGCAGAAACAGGAGCAGGCATGAGGTGGGGATTAGCTAGTTCCCATCCTTTCCCCTCTCTGTACATCCTCCTGTATTATCTCTCGGATTTTCTGACAAGCCCACCTGGTTTGAACTCCATGAAACCAACCATTCCTATCGTGGGTCCACCACACTACTTGGCCAGTCTAATGGCATGCCAGCATCCCACTGCCTCCACTCACTCATCTCCCCCCCACCCCCCCAGAGCTTCCTCTAGCCCTGTGGGGGTTTGCCAGTGGGACTTGAGCTTGGGCGACTGCCACGGTGCAGCAACTTCAGGGAATGGATGCATTCTTTGTGTTTTGAGGCAGCTTCTCCAAACTGAATTAATCTTCAGCCTTCATCAGACAGAGTCAGATGGTTTCGAAGCGTCTCAGTTAACCCCACCACACCTTGACTAGGGGCAACCAACTTTGATCATGGGAAAGGAACAGTTCCTACTTTGACTGGACTTCTTCGTTCTGCTTCCCAACATAACAGCTGGTCTGCATGTCCGAGAAGAAAAAAAATGGAAAAACCCTTTTAGACGATTAGCAGTTTAGAACGTGGGGAAGCCCTTGTTTTCACTCATCAGCTACAGAAAAACCGCACCTTGCTCGCCTAAGCCAAGCACATCAGGGAGTAAGCTAGCATGTCTTTTGAACTGCTAGTTTTCTGTGTTTCAGGATCACTCAAGTCATTTAATTTCCCCAAACTGCTTCCTGATGCCGATAATCACAGAAGAATTTTTGACATGCTTTTCTCTGTAGGATGTCCCTTCGAGTTTGTTGCCAAACCAGCCACATTGTGCATCCAAGAAAGCAGTATTCTGGGTCGGGCACACTAATGTTTATATGTACCCTATTCCCCATTATTTGGGCTTAAGAAAGGAGGTAAACACACCAACAACAACCAGCTGGGGCCAGAGAGCCAGACAACTAAAGTATACACACTGACATAATTTTGAACACTATTTGTAGCCTCCAGCAGGAATAACTGACACACATTTGTAACTGACAGCTTGTAATTCTTCATTGTTAGGCCCAGAAATCATGGTTCCCAAACTTCCTTGACTGCCAAGCAAAAACTGACCCTCTCTCCTCAGTTACTTGTGGAGTCATTAGAACATTGCCTCTACCGCTAATTCTCCCTGCTCTCCTGCCTCAAGTGTAGCAGCAACATATGTGGGGCTTCCTTCTGTAGTTAATTCAATACGTTTTTGGGTGGCTTACAGAGGAATTCAAATGAGAACACTGCCACTGTCATGTTATAACTTGATCATTAGGACACTCCCTAATTGGGCGATGACAGTTCTGTTTCTGTAGAACTGCAACAAGAATTGTCTCTCCTTTCTGCATTATCTTTTTCAGATTCAGATCTTTTTTAAAATTCTGGAAACAGTTTTCTTCATTTATAATAAGTCATTATGCTATCAGGATGGTTAAAAGACTCTCTCTCCCATTTTTCCAGAACTCAAGTTTATACTTACTTGCACATTCAGGTTATAAGATCGAGAACAATAAAGAAGGAAGAGAGAATGAGCTTATGAATTGGAAGAAAAATTAGTCTGTGTAACTCCCTTTTTGTGTGGATGTTAAGAAATGCAAAAACAAGATAGTCCTTGATTTACAAACAGTCTCTTAGCAACCAAAATTACAACATCCTCACTCCCCAAGTACTTACAACCCAGATTCGAAGTTCCAGCAACTGGGGCCCCGCTCCACCCTGCGATGATTATATTTTGGGGTTTTGGCAACCATCTTGCATTATATGGCCATTTTCAGCTTCCCAGGGTTACATGACTTAAATTTACCAAGTTTTTTGCAAAAAAACTGACATTTACTGGCAAAAATACACCCATTGCAGACGTAGGCCCCAAAAATGTTGAAAATTCAGGTGGGTCGTGTGATGACCCGTTTTAACAACTAGGAAAATGTATGACCGTAATTCCAGGCTCAATTAAGTCAAGGGCAACCTGTAGTAGTTGTGTTACTCTTTTCCCTTTCCCCACCCTCTCCAAGACTTGCTCTTCCTGGTGATAGCCTCACCTCACTGGCCAAGCCTCCCAAGGCCGTCTCCTACTCAAGTGAGAGGGATATTGTACCTCTTTATCTTGCAGCTCAGAGCTCCAAATCTAGTCTTCCACCACTGCTTTTCCTCAGGTTTTCCCTTGGAGCCTGAAGGCTTTTTCAAACCCCGAGTTGGGCTTTCTAAACTGCCAAGCACTTTGTGGCACATCTCAGGCCTCTGCGAAGGAGTAGTACAAAGTCCTCAGGAGCTGCAAAGGTCTCTGGCTCAATATTGTAATACCTTCGTCCACGTGCATTTCAGCCTGATCGGCATCCCCTGCCCCAAGAAAAGCCGCATCGACTTCAGCCGGTTCAAATCCTGTTGGATTTAAACCCGAAGCATCTTCTCCCAAGTTAGAAACGCTGTGGTCAGAATGAGGAGTTGTGTTTTATTCCATTTAGAAGAAAAGCATGAGGGGGGGGGGGAGGCAGCAAGTGAAAAGAAAGGAATTGATACTAATTTTCAGTCTTTGTTTGGTGAAAATAAATACCAGAAAATCCCGGATACTCTTTAAAGCAGCATTTTCCATCTCAACCCATTAACTAGTTTGCTCAAAGCTGACCCATCTGCTTTATACCTGCTCAAACCCATTCTAGGAAACCCCTTAATCCCTAATCCTAAAGACTGGCTGGGGAATTCTGGGAGTTGAAGTCCACAGATCTTAAAGTTGCCATGGTGGGACAGCCTTTCCCTAACCCATGCCTCCTTTTCAATCTTAATTTAATTGCGTTCCCAAAGTGGCTAGCCTTTCCCCTTCGTAACTAAGGTTTAATTCTATTTCAGATCCAAATATGTAACATACATATTTTTATAAACAAGAGTTTCAGAAGAGGAAGGTTAAAATTATTAATCTCGTAGCTGGCAAAGAGGGAAGAGATTGCCTTTTCCCCAGCTGTGTGTCATAACCAAAATTATTTCTCCCAAGCTATGATTTGTGCGGAGATGAGAGGCAGGAGAAAGCTCCCTTTATTTGTTTGAAGGATCAGTTTTTACCAGGACACTTTCCAGCTGCTTAATAATGATCAATTCCCACCCTCCCATACACACACACACACACACACACACACACACAATGTCCACATTCAATATTGCCCTTGGTTCTTTGACCTGCCTTCTGATTTTATATCTCTGGAAAAGCATCTTTGTACATTGGGACTGATTATTACTTGTTCTTCAGCAATACAAATAGTCCTTTTCTTCATTACGGATTTGAATATCTGTCTTGTAGGAAGGAGGTATAACAATCTTTGCTCCAGAAGACAAAAAGAGAAAGACAGGCATTTTTCGTTGAAAGAAACTATATGATATTTCCTTTGACGGTGATGTTTTTGATTTATTTGTTTTTAAAGGAAATGTTAACTATTATTTAAAAATTTAATGTATACATCTCTGGATGATATGTAAACACCACGAACTTATCTATGTTTTGGCTGATTCATTATTTTATTGTTATATTTATTAAGGACCAAGGACCTAAGCTGGCCAAAGGGGAGAAACTGGAGTTGTGAACTCACGAACATTTGCCTTCTCTTAGACATCCTTTTATTTAGGAAAGGGGGAAAAGAAACTCTACTTGAGAAACAGCATCTGAAAAATGCCAGAAATGGATAAGAATTACTTAAGTATAACCTTTCAGGCCAGTCTGCTGTAAGGGAGAGAAAGCAGCTGGTTTTTTTCCTCTACCAAAGGCTTCCCAGAAGCCAGGTTAGATCTTAGCATTGGACTCAGGGTCACCAAGGAATCCTTCTTGAGGCTATTAATATACTGCTGATCTTGCATATCCGTCTCACTGCCAAGGAACCAGATGTAATACAGTAAATACCATTGCTAATAAGATTGTGAACACATGAGTGATCTACCTGAGGAACAAACCTGAGCCCTTTTTCTCCCAAAATAAATGCTTAGTTTTCTCCTTCTGACATCAAACATTTCCTGGCATTCTGCAAATGCTACTCTGAGTGCTACTTATTTTATTTTATTTATTTATATCCCATGTTTATTATTTTTATAAATAACTCCAGGTGGCGAACATACTCCTTCCTCCTCCTGTTTTCCTATTAATAACAGTTAATACTATTAATAGCCTATATCCTACTCTGCTCTATGCCTGGGAGACATGGTTACAGAAATTCTGACGTTTTATGTGTTACGTCAGCAAATATTCATTGAGTAATTCATTGTTCAGTGGTCTCACCCGATATGAGATAAAGAATGTTATTTAATATCAATAGCTCTGATGAGATTACAGCTGTGATTTTATTGAACTTGCATAGGGAAGAAACAGGATTTCTTAAGTAAAAATTTTATTTCTGGATGAGACGCCCATGTGCTATAAGAGACATCTCCGTAGCTGAGATATGCATGTTAGAACAAGTTCCTTCTAAAATGATACTTGGAGGATTTTTTTTAAGGATTTGAAAACTTAAACCTGTCTCCTACTTGGGACACCTCTTAGTCAAATGTAAATTAAACATATTTAGTTGATTTATTTGTTAGAAGTCAATAGCATGAAATTACGTATAAAAGTTTACAGAATCCAGACATTGACTAAATCAGACTTCATTTCTGAAATCTAAAAGAATGGTCTCCAGATTAAGATTAAAAATGCGTATGTAAAATGGTTAAATTTTTATTAGTGCTTTTGTTCGAAATTCACAATGGATCATCAAGGAAAGGTGGCATCTTAGGTTTCTCACTATCCAATCTCCAATTTGGCGCCCTCCAGACAACTTGGGAATGGAACTACAACTCCCAGAATTCCAAGTAGGCAATGCTCTGAGGGCAACAATCTTAAATCCACATCATTAACTAGACCATGAGCTTACTCTCCTAAAAATATGCTCTGTTTTGGGGGCATATGGGATGTGCTACTATACTAGTAGCTAGGGTACTTATAAATAGTAAGAACAAAAACACGTGGAGAAGGATTGTAGTTTCTTTGGCAAGTTTATTGTATCCGGTTGCTATAAGAAAATTCAAGACAATTAAAATTATGCATCCCCATCCTTGAATAAAATAACTACATTTTCTCAAAGTGAGGCAGGGTACCTGTTATTTGCAAGCAAAATCTACAATATGGAATTCTAGGCTAAAAAGATTGTGTTCTTCTACACATGTGTATACATATGCAATAGAAATTTGGTGTATTCAGAAAGCAATGTCTAGTTTTTGTCTTGCTCCTCCCCAAAACCAAACTTTTTTTTTAGATCCCCTCCATGTTAATCCAAAACAGATATAATACGGAAGATTGCTATGATCAGTTGCTCAGCAGTGCAATTAATTTAGACTTTGGACTTAATGGTTTACATTCTTTATTTCCACTACCTTAAGTGGTCATCTTTATTTAAAATACCTGCCTCAAGATAATACCTGCCTAGTTCTGTAGCATTTGGAGGCTTTATTGCTTTTTTTTTTTTTTTTACTAAAATTGTGCTCTGGCATTTTTTTTGCTGCTGCTGCAAAACTAAAACAGATAATTGTATAACAGTTATATTTTTATAGCATTTTCTAAGCAGGTTCAGGCACTGATCAGGTGCTGATCAAAATTGCAGTGCAAGGAGAATTCAGACATCACCTAGGAATATCAACACTGCTGGATATATTTGTTTTTCCTTTCAAGGGTTTAGATATTCCTCAATGAACCTTTGTCTTTGTCCTCTCTATATGTAGTGCTGAAAACAACACCACAGAAATGCCCGTCCATCCCCCACTCCTTCATATCAAGCAAGTTCTATGTATTCAGCACAGATTTCTACTGGGTGATGACTTTTCCCAAAAATCTGAGCCTTGCCATCATTTTGCACGAATGATGTTATATTCATTTGTGCAATATGAATTGTGCTATATTGGCCCTAACTCAACCTTTCTGTTTTCATAGGCCTCCAGGGCTTCCTCAGTCACCTTTAACATAGATTGGGTTAAACATCTAATACAATGATATACAACTATTTTTGCTGGGATATAGCAGAATGCTGGCCAACATGGTTTTCACAATGATGCATAATAGCACTTTATGATACTTGCAAAATCTGACACGGCTTCTAGAGCTGGTTAACACGGCCTCTAATTTTGGTTCAGTCCAGGTGCAGATCTACACAGGTTATATTAATTGATTCACAGTTGGAACATTTTTTTTCAAGCATGGCTTTATTCAAATTTAAAAGAGATATATACAGTACATAAATACTATTTAAATCAATGGAGGGTGGGGGGAAATGGAGAAAGAGGCAGAAAAATGGTGAACTCAGAAACAAATAACTTGGATACTAAGAGATTAATATACAATGTTTCATACTCTTCCTCTAGACCTGACTGGGTTTTTGGCAATGATTTCCTGAGAAGAAGCTAAAGGTCTACTAAGCTGATAGAAAATATCTGAACAGAAATGCTGAAATTTTTTTAATCATATGTATGATCTATAAAAAAGCCATTGACATTTTTATTGTCCTCATGAGCCATTCTGGTGTGTAGAGCTTACATGGATGAATCTTTCAAAATCTTTGAGAATGTGATTGATTGATTGATTGATTGATTGATTGATTGATTATAGTGTTCATCTCACCTACATGACTCTAGGAAGCTTGCAATAAATAAAATACATAATGTAAAAAAAAATTTAAAGCAGATAACGGTCAGGCATCATCCAACCAATTTACCTGGTAAGGTGTTCATCTATTTCTTTAAAGAAAGAACATTCAGGAAAAAGATTCTGAAAAAAAATATTAACAAATTCCTTTTCCCATTCCTCCGTTGAATATCCAAAAAGTAGAAAACTACTAGTCAAAAATAGGATTTTGATCTACCATAAATATCTTCCTAGTGGACCAATGTTACACATCAAGGCCTTGAAAATGAAGTGTCCTATTGGCCATATTGTCATCGTGAGGAACTTTATTTTTTTGCTCCTGCTCCTACATTAAGAAAATCCCAATACACAGTACAGGTTTATCATGTATGGGAATGTTTCTTATTTTGAAAATTGCTCAGCTTCATAAAACATATATTCCAAATTATACTTCACTGTATTTCTGGATCTTAAGATTTTCCTGCCTGCATACATAGCCACTTTCTTTTTGTTGCACATGTGCCAAACACAAAGGCCCCCATTCTTTTGTCAAGGAACCCGGAAATTTTGATTTCCCAACCCTTCCTACCATTGTATGAAATAAATCTTGAGGTCCTCCCATGCTTTGCCTTTAACCATTAGTTATCTTTCTCTTCCAGAGAATGTTATGTCCATGTTTCTTTGGTTGATTCTTAGTGGCAGGCATTATATGGTAGTTTGATCACTCCTCTATGAAGTTCTATAGAGTTTTCAGTCCAATTGATAAGATCACCGCTAATGGAGCTACTGCAGGTTGCCATCTTGTAAATGTCAGCAGGTGTCACAATATAGCTCCACATGTTGAAATCTGACATTTCCCCAATGAAAGCTTGAGTGGCATCAAAGCGGCCACCAAGAGTATCCTGTGGAGGAAGAGTGCAATAAATATGTATGCAGAAGAAACATGCACCATAGTGACAGTACATAAAGTGAGAGGCCTATTTACCTGCTCCTGGCCTAGTATGAAAACACCGCCAGGTTTCACAGGATGCCAAGGAGCCAGGTTCTCCCCACTCCCTCTTTGGACACCATCCTGGTAAGATTTCCAGATGCCGTGCCGAGTTGACCACGTCACACAGATGTGGTGCCATTTGGCATCATTAACGGCCAATGGCAAGGTGGCAACCTGCAAAGCAAGGACCGAAGAGTTCAAATGAATGTGGGAATGAGCAAACCTGGGAGTTATAAACATAGCAAGGTACTGAACTTAACACCTTCAAATATATCTGCTGCACAAATAAACAATTACGAGATATTTCTCCTACCTTATCATTGATGAGCAACTCCATGGGGTTATTTCCCCATTGAATAAGCACCACTTCGTTGGCTTGGTTGGGCACTGAGTAGGAGAAAGGTGTGCCTATCCCTGGGGATGAAGTTGACTTGAGCCAGAGACAGATGGAAAAGGCAAAGATTTCACGTTGCAGAGTGCGCTTGATCTTGATATACATGTAGTTTGTGCGAAGAGGGAAATCCACATGAAAATGTTCGGAATGCTTATCTGCCTTGTTCCCTGGAGGACAGAAGAAAGCAGATATGTGGCACTGCGCTGCAATACAGGGAAATGGAGAGGAAGTGGATTATCCATATGCTGCCAGCTGATCTGCTGACCTAATAAGAATTGATTCTCCAGGTTTGCTATGCTCTTTCCATCAATGGAATCCCATGACCACTATCAATCAGGCCAAAGTTCATGAACGTTACCAAATTTTCTTTCTTTGGTTATCTTGCCTCCATTTCATTCTCTCTGACGCCTTTCTTGATTTAGATTTGGTGACAAAAGAGTCATAAAGGAGAGCTCTCATCTTATTCTTTATAAAACACTTGGCACTACATAAAAAATGGTAACATTCATCCATCTCACGTTGAGCTGCCAAAACACTGTCATACGGTTTCTATCACTCTTCAAGCTCATCTCTGCTCCACATCTATCACATGTGGCTGATTTTATGACTAAGCTATATTTTTAGTCAACATTCCCCCTTTTTTTCATTCTGTCCATTGGTCTGTCTCTCCAGTAGGATAATGAGATACTTGAAATATTCCTCAAACTACGGTATCATTCTCTTTTAACCATCTTGGTGCCATCACTTTTCCTGCTGATTATGTGATTATACGCTACGCAGTTTCTTCAGAAATGCAGAAGCAAATAAAATAAGTATTATTAAATTATTAAAACCAAGTATTTGAATCTACATTTTTCATCCATTGAAATATTCATTAACATATTTACATAAACCTCTTATTTAATAGTGTTTTTTTTAAATCAAGATTAAATGAATATAACCTACATACCCCTTGAAGTTCTGGGCTTAACGTTTGTCATAATCCTTTGTCGCTGGCTATGTTAATTGGGTCTGAGGAGAATTAAAATCTAAAATAGGTTAGAGTGGGACTATTCATATTCAAATTTCAGCATGACTGGGAAAATGCTTTGAGCCAGTCACTGTCTCTCAGCTTTAGCTATCTCATAAAACCAATTGTGAAGACAAGGAGAGCTTTTTGAGAGAAAATGAGATAGAAAAAGCAATATGCAAACGTTAAATCACTGAAGTTCTCCATTTGCCTCAGATCTAATTATATCCTGCTGTCAGCCTTCTCCAACCCAGCGCCTATCCTACTAATCAGGCAGTATGATCCAAAATCTAATGTTTGGGAATTTGTGAATTATAGTCTCTGATATCTGGAGGGCATCACTAGGAAAAACTATTTCTCATTTCTCCACAAACTTGGCAATAGCCACCTAAACATCTGGTTTCTTCATTTACTTGTCATTAAACCCAACTTTTATTATTAGTTCTTTTTTATTTAGCAGTTTATTTAATTTACCTTCCTTCCTTCCATCTATCCATCCATTTTTACTTCATGAATGTGGACCAAAGTCTTCTTTCTCATTCTGGCAACACTACAATTTTTTTTCTTTTTCTTTTTTTTCTTTTTTTTGATACCTTAAAAATTAATTTTATTACTACAGAGCTTTGGAAAGTATCACAAGATTGTTTTGACTTGCAAGAAGGTTGCAACACTACCCACCTGGAAACTCAGGTTTAGTCACTCACCTTTCTCCACCGTTGGTCCATGTGAAAGATGCCTTTGTCTCACCCCTGTTGCTTTTGGTACGCTGGGTGTCTGATATTCTGAAGTGTTGGATTTCTCATGGATCTGGTGCTCCAACAAGCTGATCTTTTCCTGAAGAGTATCCCACATGGATGTGGAGAAGGTTGAACTATTCCAACTGTGCTGGAGAAATCAGGGCAAATGCTCACGTTAATAAAATTCTTCCATTTCTCTAAACCTTTCTCCTAGACCACTTGTAATGTTTCTGCCTCTCTCCCTTCCTTAAAATTCCACCTGAAAGCCATTATTAAGCATTTGGTCCAATTCCTGAGTTCCTATATGTTGGCCAAGCTGAATTTTAGATTGTATTTGCAAATAATTGTATGTTTTCTTCTTGCCTGAAATGAGATTCCCATTAATGGTTCCATCATCTATTCATATTCTGGGCCTCATTATTACCACCATTTAACCCATTTGCAATGCAGTCCTATGCTTGTCTGTTTAGTTTTCTTCAGCCCTATGGGTCTTCCTTCCATTGCAAGTATATAGAGGATGCTAAATTTAGCCACCTTCCTGCACTAAACCTGCCACACAACAAAGAACCTCCTGGAGCTTCAGAAAGAAGTTCTGCTAAAAGGAGGGACTTTTGCTAGTTTTGCAATAGCCACTCTACGCACAAAAAGATAATCTTGAATAATTGCTCCATCTGAAGCTTCAACGAAATCAGAATTGAACCCAAGCACCTTGCACCCTGTGCATGTGTGTGCATATGTGTGTGTGAGTGAGTGTGTGTGTGTGTGTGTGTGTGTGTGCTGTGTGTACATCCATCATGTTTCTTCATTTTTAGGTAAGCAAAGTTATGCCAATTGCAAAGCAAGGAATAAAAAATTAAATTAATTAAAAAAATAATTGACTTAAGGAAAAGAAAGGAAATATAGTAAAGTCTAGTTTATACAAACACCATCCACTATAGTTCTCCGTACCTTTCCCTCTTGAAAGCTATCCCTCCTTCCATCCCATCTCTATTTTATTTTTATTTTTTAAATCCCTCTGCGTCCATCTCCCTCTGCAAACTGACTCCTGCCATTTTCTTCATTGCTGCCTTTCATTCTTTGGATACTGATTTTCTCAACCAAGAGTTGCTATTGATAGCGCAAGGGAGCTTAAATAGTTACGTTTAGAATCCCTCTTCACCCCATATATTTTCCAGAATAACACTATGGTACGTAGGCACTTTAGAAAGATTAGAAGAAGCAGCAGGAAGATTTGTTGTGAGTAGTTAATTCTGGTAGAAACTTGAGTGTGTGGGGAGGTATTTAGCTTTTAAAGAAAAGGTAATAGCATTCCTTAGAATTGTTTGCTTTGATCATATAAAGCAGAACAAGGAAGAGGAGACAATTAAATGAAGGATCATACATGAAAACTGATGAAACAAGAATAAAAATGCTTACAATAATTGCTGCCTGATCAGCATTTTGGACAAATTAAAAAATGAAGGGATAAAGGTTGTAAATGTGAGGATGGGTATGAGGATTGATGGATAATAAACAAGTGAGTAATTAAGGAATACGTAGATTTGAGAAGATAGATTAAGTGCATTGAGAAGGATAAGTTAAAAGCTAATACCTGTAAATGCTCCAGTCTCTCCTTCAGGGATTTCAACATTCTCTCCATCTGATGTATTGCAGCAGATGTCTCATTGGGTGGATCTTCCATAGCATTAGTCTGAGCAGATGTAGGTGCCTTGTGAGAAGAATCATGAGTGTTGTGCCCGACCTGTGGTTCGTGGTTCCCAGGTTGTGCCGTTTGATGATGCTCATTCTCTTGGGCATGGTGGCCTTCAGGGGGATCTCGATGGCCAGCATCACGGTGTCCCCTATGGCCATCTTCATGGTGAGACTGGTGGGCATCCTCATGATGTCCCCTTTGACCATTATCATGATGGCCCCGATGCCCACCTTCGTGATGGCCGTGCTTATGGTTATGATTCTCTTCCTGATGATTTCCATGGTGCTCACTATGCCTCCGGGAATGGGTTTCACAGCGGCTCAGTTTGGCTGTCAGTTCTCTCATGGTCTCTCTCTGGTCAAGGATCATTTCCTTTTGATGCACCACTGTCTCCCGCAGATGCAGGATGGTTTCCTTAGCTTCTTCTAGAGTCCCCACCCAATGGCCATTGCCTGCACCATTAGCTGCGCCTCCATGTCGTTGATGGCCATTTGACTGGCAACCATTATCCATATCCAATGGCATAGGACTGCAGATAAATTTGGGTAAGCCATGTTCAGAGGCTATCAGTAGTGGGGAAAAGATGAGGCAGAGCAATGTCCAGGGCATTGCGATCACCAGAGGTAGGATGTTTGGTGGATGGGAAAAGGGTAAGAGTGGGGATGGAAATGGGCTGGCCAGTTCAGGATAAATTAGAAGCAGAAGCAGATGATAACTTCCAGAAAGGCCAGATCTTTACAGCTTGAAGAATCCTATTGTACAACAGATTTCAATCCTGCATCCATCATCCAGATCTTCTCTTAGATGACCAATAAAATTCCACCAGAAAGAAATTCAGCCTCTATCAAGAAGGAGATGCAAAGATCTTTGACAGAGGAGAAGATACTCTAGATGAAACTCTTCAAGTCATGTTTGGTTCACCAGGTCACCAAGTCTTCAATACCCACAATGGCTGGTTCCATTGTCTCAGAAACTGAAGCTTTTCCTTCTTCCCAAATATCAATTTCTTGCTTCTCAGCAGAGCCAAACTGCCAGCAGACATCCAGGCACTATAGTCAGGTGGGTTTTGTTCTTTTTCTGCCTTTCCTTCCTGTCTAATTTGCCAAATCCACTGGTGATGAGGAGCAAAGCATCGTTTCCCTTGGCGACTGAGAAATTAATGGGCTTAAAGTGTTACAGCAAAGCTTTTGGCTTCACCACTGCCTACCATCTCTTCTCTGTTGCTAAGGCTTCTAGCCTGGCAGCCTATATATAACCCCTCCTGAGAAGCTAAAGCTTCAGTCAGAAGAATTAAGGTATCAGCCAAGAAAAAATAAGCTAAATCCAAGCTATGAAATTTCCTCATTTTCTCTTCTAATTACAATTATTTACCCAGAGTATATCACTCCCAGCTGGATTTAGAGTATGTGGAACTCCCAACAATAATAGGAAAGACAATTTCAAGTAGGTAAGACACACACACACACACACACACACACACACACCTGTATAAAATAAATGCGCAGCTAGATGATCTACAGACAGACCCTGCCTTTCCACTCAAGGGCCTAATCAGATAATGTTAACTATATGAAAAACAAAGCATTCTGAACCAAAATATAAACATTACATTCTCAATACTAAATTACTGGTACATTTATCACGATGTATTCCACTGTCCCAAGGCTTAGGAAGTTCAGGACACCTCCAACATGATTTGTTTCCTTTGAAAGCAAAAGTTTTTATAGTGTTTTTGGTAAATGAGGAAAAATCCATATTTCAGCAGTCTGAGAATAGGATATCTGGCCCACAGGTGAGTCTGTGCTTGCCAACAATCCTGATTGCAATGTAGACTTAGAAACTCTTCTACCAAATTCTAATTTCTCCTAGATGAGACAGTTCATTCACCATATTGATAGTTTGCTTTTTCCCCTCTACAATTCCTAACTTCAGTAGAATAGATCATTGAATGCTAGAATTAATATAAGGCTGAAGGATTATTAACCCGATGAGTTTCACCCATTCTAAGTCTAGATGTAAGTTAGACCCATATGCTGGCTTGTTTATAATGTTATTTATTTGATTGTAGGACAAGATAGTCCAATATGGATTGGGATCAGTGGTGAAATCTAAAAATTTTCCCTACCGGTTCGGTGGCCGTGGCTTGGTGGGTGTGGCTTGGTGGGGATACTGCAAAATCCCCAGTTCCTCCCGATCAGCTGGGACTCGGGAGGCAGAGAATAGATGGGGGCGGGGCCAGTCAGAGGTAGTATTTACCGGTTCTCCAGAACTGGTCAGAACCTGCTGAATCCCACCTCTGGGTCAGGCCCCTTTTTTCAGGACTGTCGTAACTTTGATCGGTTACTAAATGAACTGTTGTAAGCCAAAGACTGCCTATGGATTACATCACCGATGTGGCAGGACGCTGGAGCTGGTCCATCTTCTGCATTTTAGAAATGGTGCATTGTGGGAAAACCCAGGAGAAGAACTAATTGGCTCACCGGGGCGAAGGTGGGATGGAGACCCTAAAGAAGCTTCCAGAATAGACAGCACTGAACAACTCCAGGGTAAGGACGGAGGTGCAGGAAGCCCAAATCAGGTGAAGGACCAGAGAAGGAAGAAAGTGCTCTGGGAGGGCGGGCGGCCCAGTCCGGCAGCGGCGCATCCCCTGTCATGGGCTGGATGCGGGGAGGGGGACCCGAAGCGGAGGGGAAGACAAGCGGGCGGCAGTCGGCCAAAGGTCCCGCAGAAGCTGAGCGTGCCAGGCCCAAAAGGCGAGCAAGCCTTGCCATGTCCCTCCGAAGTGGCTCCTCGGACGAGTGCAGTGGGTCTTCCTCCCCCCCCCCGCCAGCATCGACCTTAAATAGATCATCTGCCCAGCGTATTTGGTAAGCCTGCCTTCAGGGGTGAAATGCTACCGTTTCCTGCTACCGAGCCCTGCCATGTTTGGTGGAGCTGCTGCTGCTGCTCTGGGGCTGAGAGTGGTGGCGCAGCCCCATACCCTCTCAAAAAAGACGAATAGATTCAGCCCATTTTTCAAGTATTAAATACAACCGCTTTTGAGCGACGCCAAAATCAGTTGGCTTTGAATACTATTCAAGACTTCAGTAGAATAGATCATTGAATGCTAGAATTAATATAAGGCTGAAGGATTATTAACCCGACGAATTTCACCCATTCTAAATCTAGATGTAAGTTAGACCCATATGCTGGCTTGTTTATAATGTTATTTATTTGATTGTAGGACAAGATAGTCCAATATGGATTGGGATCAGTGGTGAAATCTAAAAATTTTCCCTACCAGTTCGGTGGGCGTGGCTTGGTGGGTGTGGCTTGGTGGTCATGTGACCGGGTGGGCATGGCCAACTTGTAAAATGTGGTGAAACTCACTTAACAATGCTCTTGCTTAGCAACCAAAATTTTGGGCTCAATTGTGGTTATAAGTTCCCTTTCTTTCTTTCTTTCTTCTTTCTTTCTT
>QLTV01001498.1:27154-41073 GCA_003457575.1 Thermophis baileyi
GTATTTAAAGCTTTTTTTGGAAAGACCCTGGTGGATTATAGTTTTCTGAATGGATTAAGGTTGGAAGAACCTGAAGAAATAAAGAGAACAATTTTTTTTTCTTTGTCCTTTTTTCTTGTTCTCCTTTTGATGACTTTCTTCCTTTGATTTTTGGTTTGGATTATTGGCTTTGGATTTTTCTTGTTTCTATTTTTTTTTCTTTTTTATTATTATCTCATTCTGATTATCTTCATATCTTAATTTTTTGTTTGGTGTCTTGTTTTTTGGTTCTTCTTGTTTCTATTTTTTTTTCTTTTTTATTATTATTTTTACTGTTTGGGGGTTTTTTTATTTTATTTTTTTCTTCTCTTTTTTGCTTATCTTTTACAATACCTTCTTTGTTGTTCTTTTTTGTACAACGAAGAATCTTTTTTCTCTTTCCCTTTTTCCCTTTTTCCCTTTTTTTCTTTTTTTTTCTCTTTTTGGAATCCCTTTTTTTAGAGTGGGTTTTTTATTTTTCCCCTCCATTTTTTGTTATTCTCCTTTTTTGGACTTTTAATGTTTCTTGGAAATTTTATTCTTTTTCCTCCCTTCTTTTTTTCCCCTTTGGATTAAATTGGAGTGTGGATTCCTTGGTTCTACTTTGATTATTCAGACATTATTTGGGATTTTTGAAGATAAGCGTTGTAAACTGGGCATTACTGGATTACAATTGGAGATTTTAACTCTTTACTGTGGATTACAAATAATAAGATTTGAAGAACTACAAAAAGGAAATTATGTGGAAATTATAAAAAAGAAGATTTGAAATGAGTTTGAGAAAAACAGCATTGGCACCATCTTCGGTAGCATCTTCTGCAACTTCAAGTCCTACAGGACAGAAGACATTAAATGTACTTGCACAGCAGGAGAAAAGTAACGCAATGCAGCAAGAATTAAAAGAGAAGATGCAAGCCCTACGTGATGACTTTAAGGAGGTAAAAGAAAAAATAGGAGGACTAGATGGCAAGCTAGAGAAACTAGAAGATAAAATAGAGAAAGTACAACAAAAGATGGAAAAAAATGAACAAAGGATGCAAAAAACGGAAGAAAAAACGGAAGAGATAGAAAAAAAAGTGAAGGAAGTTGATGACAGGTTAACTCAAGCAGACAAAAACAAGGATGGCATAATAATTTCGTTGGAAATGGAAAGAGCTGAATATTACTTAAGATTTCAGAATATAGAAGAAGAAAAGGGAGAAAACCTGGCTGAAATAATGGCAGAAATTCTGACAGAAGCGTTGGAGATGGATAAGGATAAAATAATGGCAGTAGTTCAGATTCTTGTAGAGAGTGTTAACATGCAATAAACCTGTAGTCATTTGAACCACCTTCCTGATTTCTTGCGCCTGACATTATAATAATCAATATATTGTATGATCATAACACACACTCTAGTCCCACCTTAGGCATGAAAACTGGTGGGGTGACTTTGAGCCAGTCACTCTCTCTCAGCCAAATTCACCTCACAGGGTTGTTGTTGGGGAGAAAATAGGAGGAGGAAGGAGTGTTAGATGTTTGCCGCCTTGTGTTCATAAAAATAATAAAGGTGGGATATACATTCATACATACAATACATGCATACATACTGTTTGGGCAACATGTTTGGCTAGCTACTGCAGTTCTGCATACTAAGGGAATCCAGCCGGCTTTTAGACAGCATACTACAAAACCTCAAAGTCAGTTATAACTTAGAGTGCAGTCACTAACTACCTGGAAAGAAATTCCCAAAGAGCCAGTGATAATCTATATTGGAAAGCAACCAACTATATTTTGCCTAGCATAACAATGAGGCCCCAAGTGTGTTGCCTTCCAGAGATGCTGAGCCATTTTCTTCCATGAGGACTAGCAAAATTGGGTTCCAAAAATGTGGATGACCACTAGATGACAACAACAAGATTCAGAAACCATGACCTCCACTGCCCTCCAGGGACCATACCAAGTTTTGAGGCTGGATATGGTTATTGTTCTTGTTCAGTCACTAAGTCATGTCCAACTCTTCACAACCCCTTGGACCATATCACACCAGGCTCTCCTGTCCTCCACTATCTCCCGGAGTTCACCCAATTTTATGTTTATTGCATCGGTGACACTATCTAACCATCTCATCTGCTACCATCCCCTTATCCTTTGGCCTTCAATATTTCCCAACATCAGGGTCTTTTCCAATGAATCCTCTCTTCTCATTAGGTGGCCAAAGTATTTGAGCTTCAGTTTCAGTATCTCTCCTTCCAAGGAACAGTCAGGGTTGATTTCCTTTACAATTGACTGATTTGATCTCCTTGCACTCCAAGAGACTCTCAAGAGTCTTCTCCAACATTCTGTCATTCTGTTGTTTTTGAGATTGTACCCCAGTACTGCTTTTCCCACTCTTTTATTGACTACGAGGGCTACTACATTTCTTCTAAGGGGTTCTTTCCCACAGTAGTAGATATAATGGTCATCTGAATTAAATCCGCCCATTCCCGTCCACTTTAGTTTACTGATTCCCAAGATGTCGATGTTCAATCTTGCCATCTCATGTTTGACCACATCCACCTTATTTTGATTCATTGGACTTTCTTTTCACCACCAGACACATCCACAGCTGAGTGTCCTTTCAGCTTTGGCCCAGCTGCTTCACTCTTTCTGGAGCTACTTGTAATTGCCCTCGGCTCTTCCCCAGTAGTATATTGGACACCTTCTGACCTGAGGGGTTCATCTTCCAGTGTCATATCTTTTAGCCTTTTAGTACTGTCTGTGGGGTTTTCTTAGCAAGGATACTGGAGTGAGTTGCCATTGCCTTCTCCAGTGGACCACATTTTGTCAGAACTCTCCAGTACAACCTGTTCATCTTGGGTGGCCCTGCATGGCTTAGTTCATAGTTTTATTGAGCTGCACAAGCCCCTTTGCCACGACAAGGCAAGGATCCATGAAGATATGGTAGCCTGAAGGTAATTCCCATGCAGTATAGTTACCTGCTTAGATTGTGGGAGTTGTAGTCCCAAATCTATGGATGCAGCGGCTCTTCCTTTCTTACATCTGCATTTGGTGTGAGCCTGGGAGGCATCAAACCATGCTATGAGCCTCGCACCCAGCCCTTGTGGTTAGCCAGTGGGAGGGGGCTTAAAAGACAGTGTGAGTTCCAGCCGTTGAGTCCTGTGTGTGACAAATGAACATGCCTGGCACGACAGGGATTGGGGCAAGGCCCCCTCACCATCCTCTCCCTCACTGTCCCTGGGAAGCCGTGCAGCAATAGCGCTGGCTGCCATTTCCCTCAGCATCCCTTTTGGTGTCAGCACATCAGCACTGATGTGAGGCGATGTATGGCCTTGTCTAGCCCAATCCCTCTCCACTGCCTCCCTGTGATGGGGGGCCCACGTACTCAGGTGAGTTGAGGGGGTGGAGACACTTTGGGTGTGTGCAAGGCAGCCAGCCCTTTGGAGACAGTGGCAGAGGGATGCCTCTTGGGCAGGAGAAGGGATAGGGTGCAGAGGACTCAAAGGAGGGACGGGCGGGCAAGGAGGCGAGGCTGGTGAAACAGTGGTCAGGATGCACCTAAGGGTTAATTTAGGAACAGCCCATAGGCGTCACTGCATACCTATGCTATGAAGGGGTTGATGGGTAAGTGGAGGTTGCAGAGGGTTGCAGACAGTGTCAGCCGGATCTCCAGCATGGGCTTTCCCTTTGATGCTTGCTTGCTATCGGCTGCCATAGTAACGGGGAGGGGGGAGGCATGGCATTGGGGTTTGGGAAGAGAGCTGGTGTGAAGATGGCCCATGTGAATAAAAAGGGAGGTTTGCTCTCACGAATTACTGCGCTGCTGAATGGAGTTGTTTACATCCCGTCAAGGCCAACCGTCCTGGAACTCCAGATGGACGAAAACACCTGAAGATGTGCCCCACATGACACTATGTGGGACGGGGATTGGACATTCAGCCTGGGTCCCTGGGGGGGGGGATTTGGGGAAACTTTCAATATGTAACTTTCACGCCTTTTGGCTCAGATCTTGCTTTTCTTTCGCTGCTATCATTTCAAACTCAGTAAAAGTACCTCTTCTCTACTTCAATGGAGTCGGGGGTTTTCTTTCTTGGGATTTGAACGGAGGCAGGCCTGACATTAAGCAAGATCTGCTTTATCGGCCAACCTGGAGATCTAGTCTACCGCTGGGGCTGAGCACACAATGTCAACCCACGGGAGCGACCAGGAAGACTGGGGAGCCATGGGGTCGACCTGCCCCCAGCCACACCGCTGCCGGGAGGAGACAGAGTGGCTGGAGGAGCTGCAGCTCAAGGAGAAACCAGTCCGAGCCAAATGGTCACTGGGCGTAGGACGCATGGAAGTCCTGGAGGAGCACCCCCCAGGGGTAACTGTCGCTAGACACCGGCGGGGAGATAATGCCTTTCAGGAAGCCGACAAAGAGGACCTCGTGTGGGATGGGGATTGGACATTCAGCCTGGGTCCCTGGGGGGAGGGATTTGGGGGAAACTTTCAATATGTAACTTTCGCGCCTTTTGGCTCAGATCTTGCTTTTCTTTCGCTGCTATCACTTCAAACTCAGTAAAAGTACCTCTTCTCTACTTCAACGGAGTCGGGGGGGGGTTCTTTCTTGGGATTTGAACGGAGGCAGGCCTGACAGACAGGCCAACACAAACACCTGAATCCCAACTGCACATTGTGTGGAGGTGCATGCCCTGCGTGCTGATTGGTTCCTTCTTCCTGCTGGGAGGCAAGGCATATTCAAGCAGGAAATGTTAAAATTCACTGATGAACGCCTATGACAGCTGCAAACATTCCATGCAGTGCAGCAGAAGTCTACTCCAGCCTTTAGTACCAGGGCTTAATCTGACCAGCTTACTCTTCATGGAGGGGGGAAACTTTGTCGAGGTACAAGGGTATTTGCACATGTGCAGGAGCTTCCTTGCTCTGTAGTTTAGCTTTATGGAATGTGCTGCCCATCTGCAGCAACAATTGCCTCATTTAGAGGCTGTGAGTTTAATGGTATTACAGTATTAAAGTACTGAAGGAAAATAATAATGAGTTACTCTTTTATAAAAGTAGTTAATGTACTAACAAACTTTATATACCAATAAACATAAGCTATAATACTCTTTCCTAAACTAACTCAGGATATATTCAGTAAAACAAAATAGGATGACTTGAGACAATTCCTCCTGGAACACACCCAAGGCCAGGCCACCGGAACACCCACGGTCAGGCTACAATTCAGTTAGATAAGAACGTCCGCCCAGGGGCGAAGCTACCGGTGGACAAGATAAGATATCTGTGACTATGGAGAAAAATGTTATGCTGACCCTTTAGAGTATAGAATAACTTAGAAAGTGACTTAGCAGAATAAAGGGGTGTGGGGAGGGATTACTAGGCGTGGCGTGTATTGTGTAGAAAGTATAAAATGTATGGATTGTAAAATGTGCTTTTGCTCTCCTTGTACTCAACCCATTTGGGAAGAGACTTGGAGGCCACCTTTGCAAACGCTTTTTCTCTGAAATAAACCTTTGAATTGTGAACCAGATCTGTCTCTCTATTGTGAGTATTACAATAATTGGCTATCATATCTCACAGTACAATGCACTTTCGTATGGTATTTGCTTGGATGTTCAGTCTAGCTTAATTCTGTGTTAACATGTGTAGGTTTTGCAGCACAAGCTTGTCTTCATTCTTAACCCGGTTAACCATTCTTAACCAAGCATGTGACCAACAATTCCTAGATCCTCTAATGAATGATGGCTGTCCTGCAAAGGTTTTGCTCTTTGGCACTGGCATGCTGTGTTATGACCCAGGGTTGGCGCATAAGCAACACATGCTAGGCAAAAGCTTGTCAGCCTTTATTCAACCACCATCCCCACAAATCCTCACAATCCAGCAATTCCCGGTCTGTTCCCCAAAGTCTCTGCCCACAGGGCACACCTACAGTCCAACAGCAAGGCTCGAACCCACGCACCTGCACATGCTTCGTGCAACTTCCCGGCAGTGGAAGTCCACCAGCGTCAAGGCAAAGGATTAAACTTCAGTCCACAACAGCAAGGATTCTGGAGCAAAGTTCTTCTCTGAGCCGTGGTGAGTATTGCTGCGAAATACAACACTTGTTCCTGACAAAAGCCCCTCCCCACAGTGTCTCCTTAAATGTTACTCTTCAGGTGATCCTCGTGAGGAGGGGTGGGGCACCCTCCTCCCGAGTAGTCGATTCAGCCTGTGCTGACTCTGCCTCCTCTCCATTCTCCACACTCGGGGATCGGGCAGGGGAAGCATTTGCTTGTCGCTGGAGCTCCACCGCTCCTCTGCTCTGCTGCCTGCTCTTTCCATCTCCTCCCCCCTTCCTTGGTCAGCCTGCGCCCTCTCTTCCTCCCTGCCTACTCTTCCGAGACCCGAGGGACCCGGGACTGCCTTGTCCTTGTCCCCAGGTCATTCCTCAGGGGCCATAGGGACTGCGCCCACCCCCTCCGTCGGCCCTGGCTCCATCTCCTCCTCCTCCTCGGACCCAGGCTTCAACAGGGCCATGGCATGGTGCTTATTGGGTGTCATACCCAAGTTGGGGAGGCCATGCCCCTGCCCACCCCTGTTGAGGAAGGTCACTGAGTGCATTTTAGCCAGTTATTTTCCCAGTCCTCTTATCTCACATTGTGATTGTTGCAATGATAAATTGGTCGGCAGTGTGCTATTAGGGTGTGTAAAATTTTTCAACTTTCAATTTCCAAACGTTAGGGGTGCTCAAAAGTTGTGACATGCCTAGGGGATTGTAAAGATATTTTGGTTACTTAAATATAATTTAGATGTGCTTGGTAAGTAACTACATAAATATCATAACTTTTTAACATTTTGTTTGTTTCATTTCACAGGTTCAGCTGTCTTTCTCTTTTTGTTAAACATTATTTTGTCTGAGAGTGTTAATACTGCTGGCCTCGTTTCCTGTGAGTGTGATAACTGATCTGTAATGGCTTCTAAAAAAAGAACAAAACTGGGAACATTCACTCATATGAGCAACCTAATTGGGACTGGCAGAGACTGCCGTCTGAACTCCCAACACTGAGAGACATTATCAGATATGGCCTACAGTTAAGAGAACAAAGTAGTGATGATGCTAGAAACTACCCAGCAGCCAGTCTTGCAAGAGACATATATCCAAAAGTGCTTGAAAAGTGGGAACGAGTGAACAGTTCTTTTGTGACCCCTGTTGTAAATTCACGAGTGACAATCTTGAACAAGATCCAAGAGAGCTGGGATCAAGCCAAAAACATATCTCTTGGTAGAGGAAAGCTAGATGTCAAACAGACTTTCACTGTGAAACTTGACAAACTGTTTGACATCCTCAACTGCAAGTCTCAAATTGTTCTGTGTGCCAAATTTGGCTGCCCTGCTGGCTGCAAAAAAGAAGCTCACATACACCGTACCTGCCCTAAGGAGATGAAGATACCATTGAAGGAACTTGCTTTTGTTAAAGGTCAGAGAGACAAGATTGGTTCTTTTGGATCGCACCAGATTGGTTTGCCAGATGTGCCCGAGCAGAAATGACTAGTCAAAAGGCAAAAGCGGCAAGACGACAAGAGACAAAGGCTCACTAAATATAAGCAGAGAAGTATTCCAGACATTTTGATACTGACAAATGAAGTAATTATCTCTTATGATGAAAATGAAGGACAGACGACTGATGATGAAGAGGAATGTGATGGAGGTTATGAAGAGGCCTTAGACCAGGGGTCCGCAATCTTAAACACTCAAAGAGCGGATTAGAAATAACAAATGTCGCTATGCAGAGCATAAGATACGGTGTTGGTCTACGTGCCACTGCTGCCATTACCACAGCCGCCTTCATAGATGCTGGCTTGATCACCGAAGAAGACAAGAGACTTGTAGTTGACCACAATAAAGTCAAGAGAGCCCAGGAAAAAATGATGAAGTCCCTAGATCAAGAATTTGATGAGCTCTGTAAGAAGGGCGAAATAGAATGCATCTTCTTCAATGGCCATATAGATGCAACTAAAGTTATGCTGAAAGCAAACAGTTCTGATCAGCAATCCCCCAGTACCATCAAAGAAGAACATTATTCTATGTGTAGTGAGACGGGTGGAAGATATCTTTTTCATTTCACTCCAGAGAAAGACTCAAAAATAGGAAAACCTACTCAAGTGATTGCAGATAATCTGGTGTGTTTCATGAAGAACAAAGGCATTGACAAAAGTTTGAAGGCCATTGGAGGAGATTCTACAAATGTTAATACTGGCTGTGAAGGTGGTGCCATGCACTGGGTAGACGTCAAGCTTGACTGGAAGTTGATCTCACACGAATGAGTTACCCCTACGACACTTAATCACAAAATTGGATGGGAAGACCTTGTCTAACAACAAATGGGCAGGTAAAATTGGCAACATGCTAGACACTGCAACAGAACTTGACACTGATCCTTCATTCACCAGACTTTCAATTGGTGAGCCTCTCATTTCATTGAGCGACAGTGTTGTAAAGGATCTATTGATCAAGCATATGGATATAGGATCACACAGGCAATAAGGACAGGAGAGCTTCCCACAGATCTGGCTCTTCTGGAAATTGGCCCTGTAAGCCATTCACGCTGGTTGACAACTGCAAATAGGCTTTGTAGAATATGGGTTTCAAAACATGGCTTTACAGGCAAAACTCTCCAAAACTTAAGAATGATAGTGGAATACATCGTTGATGTGTACTACCCTTGCTGGTTCAACATCAAAGTAAAACATTCCTGGATTGAAGGCCCGCGTCATGTGTTGTTCCAGCTGCAGCAAGTCAGACTGCAAAAGAAGGCTGTAGTACAGACATATCAAACTCAAGGCCTGCGGGCCAGATGTGGCCTGTGATGTGGTTAGATCTGGCCCATGGGGCCAGCCTGGAGATAGCAAGGGGCCAGCTCCCACTGCCTCGGCACCGGCCCACCCCAGCCCAGCCGGGTGCTCCCCCTGGGCGTGTGCACAGGAGGCGGTCAGCGTGTGGGGCAAGACAGTCACTGGGGCACCAGCCCCCGTGCGGTTGCCGCCTCCTGTGCACACACCCAGGGGGAGTGCCGGGCTGGGCTGGGGTGCACCGGTGCTCAGGTGGCGGGGCCATCCCCTTGCTGTCTCCAGGGCAGCCCTGCAGGCCAGATATAAGGCTGACCGTGTTCTGGCCCAGGTGGCTGCCACAAAGTTGTTGTAGATCAGTAGAGCCCCAGGAGCAGCGCCATGCCCACCACCAGCGCCTCTGCCACCTCCATGGCCTGCTCGCTGGCCCGGCCTCACCCGGTGCCCTGTGAGCTTGAGGGCTGGTCTGGGCACTTGCCCTCCTCTGCCCAGGGCTCCAGACAGCCCATGCCACCGTCCGTGGGTCCTCCACGTGGCCTTAGAGGGTGAGGCACCTCTGGTGGACAAGGTTTTGGCGCTCACCCTGGTCTCGCCTTCCTCCACTGGAGACCTCCGGATCTCCCCTCCCAGCATTGCCTAGCCCCCCACAGGAGTCAGAGGATGCTGCTGCTGCGTGTGGAAGTGCGGAGGAGAAAGTTTTCAGGAAGCAGTTTCCTCTGAGTCCAACTTCTGCCTTGACAGATCTCTGTAAAGGAGGAGGGGGTGATGGAAGGCTGTCCCAACAAGCCAGCATCCTTACCACACACGACTGGAAATGGGGATTCCCTTTCGAGAAGGGCCAGCCTCCCTCGTGCAGGACCAGTAAATTCCACACACACAAGTTGAGTCACCTAACCTCATTCCAGACTACATTTGGAAGGCTTCTGTTCATTTACAAACCTGTTTGTAATAATGTTGAGTTTCAATCAAGTTGATTAAAACTGTCTTTTTTCAAAGCAGAATTTCAATATTTGCTTTTATATGGAGAAAAATATCAGTAAGGTTCAAAGGCATGCTTTGCTGTCACCTCCTGCACCTTAGCACATTTAGCAAATGATAGAATACCTTTAGTAAAATTAAGCTGATAAAATGAAAACACAAAATAGAAGTATTTGTTAGTTTGATTTTTTGAATGCAAATTGAAGTAACTCAATATACTAGAAAAAAAAAACCTTGATTGCATAGTTTATGAAGATATTTATCCTTACTAGCCTAGTGTTATAAACAGGAGAAAGATGGTGTTGTATTCCTCCCCCTTTGTTGAGAGAGGGCTGTTCAATCTTAATGTAGATGGCCTCTTTAACCCCTTTTTCAAACCAGCAGTCCTCTCTGTCCAGAATGTAGACTTTGCTGTCTTCTGCCTTTGGCTTTCAAATGCAGATGGACTGCTGAATCCTGTCCTGATGAGTTTGTTCTCCTATGTTGTGCCATATGTTTGTGAAGTGGTTGTTTTGTTTCTCCAGTGTATAGATCTGCACATGTCTCACTGCGTTGTACTGCATATATCACATTGCTCAGTTTGTGTCTGGGTGTTTTATCCTTGGGGTGGACAAGTTTTTGCCTTAGTGTATTTTTGGGTTTAAAGTGTGTATGTATATTGTGTTGGTTGAAAATCCTCCTGAGCTTTTCAGATATTCCTGCAACGTATGGAATGACAATGTTGCTTTGTTTGTTGTTGTTTTCTTTGTCTGTTATGGAAGAGCTCCTGCTGTGTCTATTTTTGGATTTGATGAAGGCCCAGTTGGGATAGCCACAAGTTCTGAGGGCTTCCTTGATGTGTTTTGGTTCTTTTTCTTTCCCATCTTTGATGGTAGGCAAACTTTCAGCCCAGTGGTGTAGGGTTCTGATCACTCCCATTTTGTGGTCCAGTGGGTGGTGAGAATCAAAATGTAGATATTGATCTGTGTGTGTGTGTGAGTTCTGTAAACATCAGTGTTAAGGCTTCTGTCTTCCTTAATATGTACTGTACAGTCCAGGAACATCTTAACATCTTCCTGAGTGAACTTAATGTATCTGTCCATAGAGTTCATGTGTAGAATCAATTTTTTAAAATTTAAACTGATTCACTCTTTCATGGTATGGGTTAGTATCTTTAAATATGTTTCTTTAAATATTTATTTGTGGTAGAAAAATTCTGAATGAGCTTTCTTCTGATGCACCTGGTATGGCTAAGATTGAAGAAGGAAAACCAGACAAAGAAAGAGCACGCTTTGGAATCCCCACCATGGCCATGCCAACCAGCCTTTATCAGACTAGCACCAGGCAGTACAGTACATCTTCTGTAATATTAGACTGCCAGTTTAATAATCCATTGTTCTTAAAAGGAAAATAACAAATTTCAAAAGCAATAAAATTGAGCTGCAGGTGATACCAAGAAAAAAGATTCAAGGAAAACTGTTCTTCTAAAGCCATGGAACCAGGATGCAGCTTTCCTTGTTATGATTTACTTTAATAAACTCATAGATTATTTAAATAAAAATCTTGTTTGATTTATTCCTGTGGTTTTCTTCACCTTTTATTGATGTTTCTTCATGCATTTAGTTTCAGAACCATTGAACAGAGGCTAAGGAACATAAACATATCTGTATAATTGTCTCCCATAAATATATATTTTGTAATGGCCTTTTAATGTATTTGTGATTAAGATGTAATCCCAAATAGGCTGTAGGCCTGTGTTTTTCAAACCTGGCAACTTTAAGATGTATGGATTTCAAATCCCAGAATTCATTCATGCTGACTGGGGAATTCTGGGAGTGGACGTCCACACATTTTAAAGTTGCCAAGTTTGAAAAACACTGCTGTAGACTATAATAATCTAGGCTATAATAATCTACTGCAACTGAATTTGTGTATGGAAAAACTAGTAACTTGTTGGAGAGAGACTGGCTGAGCCAGCGGGAAGGAGTCAAGCAAGGAATTAGTCTGAAATCATTACGTAGGCACAAGAGGGCAAGGTCTGACCCCACCCCCCCTTGAATGACATTGAACCTTATCTAGTCTGGCCCAAGTGCAAACTGCCACTCTGGGAAGATTCTTGTGAAATAGGCATGAGCAATAAAGTAGTTAATTGAACTCTTCACGTGTGGATTTGGTTGTTTGTGCCTCACATAAATCTTCCCAGACTCATCAACTTTTACTCCCAGAGAGCAAGGCCAGTAACTGGAATGGCAACTGACCCCTAAGCAGGAGCAGCAGCAGACCAAGCACTAATGGATTCTGTTCTACTGCGTCAGAATGGAGTAGAGAATGAAGTATGCAATTTGGCAGCAACACTACTTCAGCTAGTGCAACAGGTGCAAAATACAGCACTGCCAGCGTCTCCAGTTGCTCCAGACCCACCAGTGGCTCTAGTAGTGCAGAGAAGCCATGGCAGTTTGCCAGAAAGATTTGGAGGAGAATCAGAAAAGATAAAAACCTTCATAGCATAGTGTGAGTTGTTTATGGGAGTCTGAGTGGTGGAATTTCCAACTGTCCACTCAAGGAGATCCTTCACATTGAGCCTGTTAATGGTATCAGTGGCTCAGTGGGTATCAGACAGAAAGGACCAGGTCCACACATGAAGGTTCAATTTAACTGATTTATTGCTAAAAGCCTAGACCCGTGATGGCGAACCTATGGCACGTGTGCCAGAGGTGGCACGCAGCGCCCTCTCTGATGGCACGCGAGCTGTCGCCCCAGCTCAGCTCCACCACGCTTGTGCGCACGCCTCCCGCCAGCCAGATGATTTTTGGGTCTCTGCCACGCATGCGTGGGGGGGTGGGACGTATGTGGGATACGCGCATGCATGCGTGGGGGGTTGCACATGCATACGCGGGGTTGTGCGTGCATGCGTGGGGGTTGCACACGAATGCGCAGGGTCACGCGTGCATGCGCAGGGTCGCACGTGCATGTGCGGGGCCGCGCTCGCATGCGTGGGGGCAGGGGAGTGCGGGGGGGTCGCACGTGCATGCACGGGAGGGCGNNNAGCCCCCCACGCCCTGTTTCGGCTGCCAGGTTGCTGCAGGAGGCTGTCCAGGCCCAAAACGGGGTGCAGGGGGGTGTCACATGGCCCCCCACGCCCCATTTTGGCTACCACAGTGGTGGAGGCCATCCAGGCCCAAAATGGGGCACGGGGGCGTCGCGCGGCCACCCCACACCCCATTTCAGCTACCAGGGTGGTGGAGGAAAATAGTTGGGAAAGAAAATAGTTGGGAACACAGGCAGCAATCAGAAGAAAAAGAATTGGCCAGGAAAGCAGTTTTTCAAAAAAGGAAGTGGCCAAAGAGAGCAGAGTCCAAATATAAGGTGCAGGGAGACACCCTGTCACAGAAGAAATATGGATGGCATAGGAATGAGAAAAGCAGTTTAAAAAAACAAACTGTGGACTGGATAACAAACTCCAGTTGCAAGGAAATTCCTCTTCCAGGGTCAATTTCTTAAGACAGTGAAATTGGGCACGATATAATTCTTTGCACTGGCAGGTTCAAGAGGATTCTGAGTTGGGAAATTTTGACACCTAATTTTGCTTCACTGACACTCATTGAGAGGACTGCAAGACTTCTGATTTGGTGGCAGAGAGGACAACAGAAGGGATCCTTGAGGCTACACAGACTCAACTTTAGGCAGTTTTAATCTATCTGAATTTTGCCTACAACTAGTCAAGGCAAGATGATCTTCTCCTTAGCAGCATTTCTTTCCTTTCTCTCATTCAGCCTTTTTCTAACCCCAACCTTTCATTGCACTTTCTAGTTTGTGCCCATTGTCATTTTTTCCTATAGCCAGAAGGGTTTCCTTCCTTGCTTGGGCAGTTCCCTTGGCTGCCTTTTCTGGGCTGAGTCTCCTTTTCTTTTATTTATTTATTTATTTGTTTGTTTGTCAAACATGTACAAGATAGCAGGTATAGGTATAAACATAAACATAATCAAAGTGAATACAGATAGATGAGGACAATAGGACAGTAGGACAGGGACGGTAGGCACGCTGGTGCGCTTATGCACGCCCCTTACAGACCTCTTAGGAATGGGGTGAGGTCGACAGTAGACAGTCTAAGGTTAAAGTTTTTTGGGTTTGGGGAAG
>QLTV01001498.1:66008-76973 GCA_003457575.1 Thermophis baileyi
TTGAGTTTTGTTTGGGTTGGGGTTTAGAGTAGGGCTGTCCAGCCGTGGCCAGGTGAAGACTTGTGGACTTCAGCTCCCAGAATGGGTTGAATTTGCCCCTTAAAGTTGGCAAGGTTGGACACCCCTTGGTTTAGGAGGAAATTAAGGCTGCTTAGTTTCCAAAGAACACTGGGCCCTATCTAATAAAATGAAATTCAATGCAGAGAAAAGTAAAGTCCTACACTTAGGTAAGAAAAACCAAAAATATACATATAAACTGGGTGAAACCAGACTCAATAGCAGTGACTGTGAGAGGGATCTTGGAGTCTTAGTGGACAACCAGCTAAACATGAGCCAGCAGTGTGCAGCGGCAGCCAAAAAAGCCAATACAATCCTAAGCTGCATTAATAGAGGGATACAATCTAGGTCTAGGGAGGTACTAATGCCACTCTCTAAGGCCTTGGTTAGACCACACCTGGAGTACTGTATCCAGTTTTGGTCACCACCACTGTTCCCTCTAAGGTGCGTGGCCGCGTGGCTGCGCACGTAGCGAGAGAATGCCGCGTGGTAGTTTCCAACTTCCATGCGGCGTTTTCTAATGACAGAGCCTGCGCGCCTGCACGCCCGCGCACAGGAAAAGAGAGCGCCGCGCGCCAGTTTCCAACTTCCGCGCGGCATTTTCTAATGGCAGAGGCTGCGCGCCTGCACGCCCGCGCACATGAAAAGAGAGCGCCGCACGCCAGTTTCTAACTGCCGCGCGGTGTTTTCTCCTGTTACAGGGAACATGGGTCACCACACTACAAAAAAGACGTTGAGACTCTAGAGAAAGTGCAGAGGAGAGCAACCAGGATGATTAGGGGACTGGAAACTAAAACANCATTCATTTCACCCAGTGGAGGAGCCCCTCCTAAGCCCCTCCGAGCCCCTCCTAAGACCATGTCATGGGGTGTTAATTTCTGAGGAGCAACACAGACTCCCAAATACCCGCTCTTCCTCCCTGGCCAGGTGCCCCTCTGCCTCCTCTGGCTTCTCTCCCTTCCCTCTCCCAGGTGTAATGGCCTTTGCTCCTTTGAACGCGCCTTTCTTTGCCTTTACTCGGGCAAAGGTTGGAGATGCATATAAGCAGGTGCCTCTTCTCTTTGGGGTGAGGTGAGGAGTGGCTGGGAGGGGAGGGGTGAGGGTCCGGGCATGGCGATCAGTGGTGGGATTCAGCCAGTTTGCCGAACTGCACAAGTTAGCTACTGGTTCTAATGAACCGGTGCGAACCGGCTGAATCCCACCACTGCTCCTCAAACACCTGATGTCACACAACAGTTTTTTGTACCTGGGAGTCAAGTTGTTGTCCAAGGTAAATTGTTCATTTTTAATTCAAATAATTCTGTTTGTTTTCAACATCTATAATGTGCTTCTCTAAAGAAATTTGTAAATGGGTTACAACAAAAAATCTACTGCAAACAGTAAGAGAGCCAGGGTGGTGTAGTGATGAAAGCGTTGGAGTAGAAGTGGGAAGACCTAGATTCTAATGTGTTCTCAGCCTCAGACTCTCACTGGGTGAGTTTGGGGCAGTCACTCTCTCTCAGCCCAACCTACTTCACAGGAAGGTTGGGAAAAATGGAAAGAGGGAATGCTATATATATCTTGTTGAGCTCCTGAATGAAAGACTGTAAGTCTAACAAAGAAGTAACACTGCTTAAGAAAATCAAATCTTTACTATAAAAAATAAGGCACTCAAAGATTTGATCTCTTAGAGAATAATGTATTGTTGTTGGAAAGACATCAGTGTTGATGCATCTCTTATCCAAATATATAGGGATGTTCCATAAAATGGCACTTCCGTAAGTCATCACTTTATTTCTTCCTGTTGGTGAATTAGTTTGAAGGAGCATATCTGAAATAAATTTTAGAACCTGGAGAAGTTCTTAACGTTGATGGTACTGTACTGTACATTAAGGGGAAAAATTGTTTTATATCTGTTTTATTGATTATGTGAAACTATGGAATGTTAAAAGGGTTAATAACTTTATTACTGCTTTATAACATTGTATGGTACATAATTTTGGATGCTAACAATCATATTGAGGGAAATAGTTTACTAGAAGATTCTAAAGATGTTGTCTTCTTTTCTTCAGCAGCTGGTACAACCTAATCATTTCGGTGTCACGTTCCATAGTTCAGCATCAAGAAACATCAGACAACACAGTTCAGTTTGAAGCGTTTATCCTTGAAAGTGTGAAACCCGGCACAAAATGACCAACAAGCAAAGAAGCAAAACAAAGTCAGCGCTAACTGCAGTTTATCCCTCCCCCCTTAAGTATGTGCGTTTATCCCACCTCCTGGCATCCCCACTCCCTGGTGTCCACCCACATTTATCCCAGCAGAAGCTTTGCGTGCATGCCTGCCCCACCCCCCGGCTTCTGGTTGCTGACGCTCAGCTGTTTCGGTTGGTCTCCGCTTCCCAGCTGACTGCAGGTCCGGAGGCGTTCCCGGCAGCACATAGCCCAACGGAGCAGTGACCTGGCATCCACCCGGTGCTCAGCTGTTTCGCTCCTCAGCTAGGCGTTCACCCGGTGCTGGTGGGCGTTCACCCAGTGCTGGTGGATCCTCCCCTCCCCGAATGGCAGCCCCAGGATGGCTTGCTCGCGGCTGGCCGTTTTGGGGCTGACATTCGGTTGGAGAAAAATATCTGCAAAAATATACCGTGTTTCCCTGAAAATAAGACAGGGTCTTATTTTCTTTTGACCCACGAAATAAGTGCTTGGCCTTATTTTCGGGGAGGTCTTATTATTTTTGAGGTGCAGGAGGTGGCGAGTGTGGTCACCTCATGGCTGCTGCTGTGTTGCGCTGCTGCAGCAGCGCAACACAGCCGCTCATCAGCTGTTCGCCCCTGAGGCCGTGCACGCGCTTCCAGCCATGCTTCCTAGGACTCTGCACCATGCTGTCAGCCTGGCCACGCCGCTGCGACCGGATGTCCCGTCGCCACCGTCGCCTCCCTGTTCTTCGCGCCGGCCGCGCACCTCGTTGCCTGCCGGTGCTGCTCGTGGCCAGACCCGGCCAGGAGAGCGGCCTGCTGACGAATGGCTGGCCACCGCTGCCCTGACGTGTCCCACCGCCACCGCCTCTTGGAGCAGGACTCTGCAAGGCTTGTTGTGCCGTTGCACGCACGAACTGCAGCACCGCCACGAGGTTCGACATACCGGCACAGCTGGTGTCCTGCCGCTCGCTTATCTATACTTCTAGGTTGGTTCTCTCCTTGATTAGTTTCCATCCATTGCTTCTTGTCCTGCCCTCAGGTGCTTTGGAGAATAGCTTGACTCCCTCTTCTTTGTGGCGGCCCCTGAGATATTGGAACACTGCTATCATGTCACCCCTAGTCCTTCTTTTCATTAAACTAGACATACCCAATTCCAGCAACCATTCTTTATATGTTTTAGCCTCCAGTCCCCTAATCATCTCTGTTGCTCTTCTCTGCACTCTTTCTAGAGTCTCAACATCTTTTTTACATTTTGGCAACCAAAGCTGGATGCAGTATTCCAAATGTGGTCTTACCAAGGCATTATAAAGTGGTGTTAACACTTCACAGTATCTTGATTCTATGCCTCTGTTATTGCAGCCTACGACTGCATTGGCTTTTTTGGCAGCTGCAGCACACTGCTGGCTCATATTTAAGTGATTGTCCACTAAGACTACAAGATCCCTCTCACAGTTACTACTATTGAGCCAGGTACCACCTATACTATACCTATGCATTTGGTTTTTCTTGCCTAAATGTAGAACCTTACATTTTTCACCATTGAATTTCATTTTGTTAGATAGGGCCCAATGTTCAAGTCTGTCAAGATCCTTTTGTATCTTAAGCCTATCTTCTGGAGTGTTGGCTATTCCTGCCAGCTTGGTGCCATCTGCAAATTTGATGAGTTCCCCATCTATCCAAATCACTGATGAAGATATTGAATATACTTCCCTTGAATATATTGAAGATACTTCCCTCCATGTAGATGCAGTTCCATTGAGGACTACACATTGAGTGTGGTTGGTCAGCCAGTTATGAATCCATCTGGTGGTGATGCTGTCTAACCCACGTTTTTCTATCTTATCAAGTAGTAGGTTGTGGTCTACTTTATCAGATGCCTTACTGAAGTCCAAGTAAATTATATCCACAGCATTTCTCTGGTTCACTAATTTTGTCACTTTGTCAAAGAATGCAATAAGATTTGTGTGGCACAATCTGTTTTTGACAAACCCATGTTGGCTTTTGGTTATGACTTTGTTTGCCTCTAGGTGGTCACTGATTCATTGCTTGATTATCTTTTCCAGAATCTTCCCAGGTATTGATGTCAGGCTGATAGGTCTTTTCTGTAGTTTCCTGGATCCATTTTTTCCCCTTTTTTGAAGATGGGAACTACATCAGCCCTTTTCCAGTCCTCTGGTAGTTCCCCGGTGCTCCAGGATCTTTGAAAGATATGTTTCAGTAGTTCTGAGATCACGTCTGCCAGTTCCTTCAGAACAGTGGGGTGTAATACATCTGGCCCTGGTGATTTGAACTTATCTAGGGTAGACAGGTGCTCTCTTAACATTTTCTTGCCTATCTTAACTTGTATTTACAGTACTGGTTTTTTTCCTTTTGTGTAAAGACAGATGGAAAAAATGAGTTAAGCATTTCTGCTTTCTCCCTGTTGCTTGTCACCTTCTTGCCATTTTCTCCCATTAATGGATCAATCATTTCCTTGACTTTTTCTTGCCTTATGGCAGCTCTGCGCATGCGCGCATTGGGAACAGGCTCCCCCTGTTCCTCTGCCTCGCTGATGTCAGCCTCTGGAGGCTCCGGAGTCAGCACAGACCTCCCAAATGGCCCGGGCCCCATCTCTGCCTCCAAAACAGAGCCTTCTCCAGACTCCAGGACTGGCCCATGTTCCTCTCCAGCCTCCTCGCTGTCTGACTCTGCTGCCAGCTCCACAAGCCGCTGGTGGACCACAACAAGTGGGACCTAAAAGGAGGAGGTGGATTTGTTTTTTCTCCACCTCCCAGAAAAGTGGCGAGGAAAGCCTAGGAGCCGTTTTTAGAACAGGAAGTAAAGGCAAAGAATTTTCTAAAAAAAAAAAAGAGTGAAAAACTTCGTAATTAGAAAGCAGGACTGGGTATCTCAAGTATAAAAGCATAAAACTGATTAATTTAGAAGATTTTTGGATTTTATAAAGCTTGGAAATACAGAGACTTTTTTTTTATTTTTATCATTTTTATAAAATTTGAAACGGAGCATATTAAGTAAAAAGCGGAAGAGTAGAGAGAAATAGAGCAACAGTGCCATCTACTGGTAAAAGTGGAAAGGTGCAAGGGAAAAAAAGGAAAATAAACAGGAAAGTACATGTACAGTATAACCTTGGCTGGCTGAGAAAGCTGAAGATAACAACTGACTGTATGATAAACTACTTTTGAACTACAATTGTTTAGACTGAATAACTGAGTCAGAGAGCGAAACACTGAAACTTTTTATTTTTTTAAAAAAGTGCAGCTCTTGGAACTTAAATGGAAATGAAACAGATAAAAAAAAACAAAAGCTGAGAACAGCAATATACTTCCCTTGCTATTTATTCTTGCTCTGTGAACTCTCCACTGGTGGATATAAAACAGCTGGTGGTTAAACTCTAGGGCTTGGTGAGCCTATGTGGATTACAATTTACCAACTTATCAATTTTTCCATTGATAAGAAAGGATTAGGGTTTGAAGAACCTGAAGAACAACAAGACTGACAGGGTTTAAAGATTGATAACCTTTGGATTATAACCTATACTTTTACTTTTATACTTTTATATTTCTATTTTACTCCTGGATTACAACTAATAGCACTATCCCTTACTTTTTGTGGATTACAAATAATAAAAGATCTTAAAATGAGGAAAACACCATCTGCAACATCTTCAGCGTCATCATCAGCAACATCTAGCCCATCAGGTCAGAGGTCACTGGATGCTATGCTACAACAAGAGAAAATGAATACTATGCAGGCAGAACTAAAAGTCATGATACAAGCCCTCCATGAGGACTTTAAAGAAAGAATGGGGAAAGTAGAGGATAAAATAGAGAACTTTCAACAAATGATGGTGAATAGTGAACAACACATAGAGAAAGTAGAAGAGAAAGTTGAACAACCAGAAAAAAGAGTGGAGGAAGTTGATTATAGATTTACATTGGCAGACAAAAATAAAGAAAGAATGATAATAACCCTCGAGATGGACCGGGCTGACTATTATTTGCGGTTCCAGAATTTGGAGGAAGAAAAGGGAGAGAATCTACCGGAGATACTAGCAGAGTTGTTGGCGGAGGCCTTAGAGGTGACCAAAGAAAAAGTGCTTGCTGAAATTGATGAAACGTTTAGAATCCATACTAGATATGCAACAAGAAATAGGCTTCCTAGAGAAGTACATGTAAGATTCACTAAAAAAGCAATGAAAACAGAGATCTTACAACGAGTGAGAGATAACCCTTTAAAATACAAGTGGAAAGAGATAGTAGTTCTAAAACAGATCCTGAGAAGAGTCAGAGAAGTAAGGAGGGAATATCAATTCCTAACAAAGCAACTAATTAAAAATGGAGTGAACTTCAGATGGCTGATACCAGAGGGAATACTGGTGACCTGGAAGGAGCAAAGACATAGATTAGATTCCATTGAAAAAGCAGAACAGTTTTATGAACACTACTTTGGATTGCAAGAGGAACCAAGAATAAGAGTGGAAAGAGAGGAAAGAGAGATAAGAGAGGACAGACGAAAAGAAGAAGCTACAGGAGAGAGAAGTGTACAACAAAGAGAAGACGAAAGGGATCTGGAGGAAATAGGAAAGAGAGAAGGAGCGAAGCTCAAAGAACCGAGAGAGATAAGAGTGACTAGAACAACAAAACCAATCTATAAGTGAAACCATGGAAGAAGAAGTAAAATTAATGTCAATTAATATAAATGGACTGAATTTGGCAATAAAAAGGAAAAGGACTTTTAGTAAATTAGAAAAATTAAAATTAGATATAATTTGCTTACAAGAAGTTCATATTAAAAAACAACACAGTAAAGTACTGGAATATCCTAAAATTGGGAAGTTATATACCTCTCTACCACAACAAAAGAAGAGGGGGATAGCTCTTTATGTAAAAGAGACAATAAACGTTAAGCAACTCTTCGCAGATGAGGAAGGGAGGATTTTGATGGTGGAGATAATAATGAATAACAAACAGATACTTTCAGTAGCAATATACGCACCAAATAACAATCAAGAGGATTTTTATGCTAAACTCCATAAGAAAATAATAGAATTGGAATATCAAAATATATGTGTAGTAGGAGATTTTAATGCAATTGTGGATGCGGAACAAGACTATAAAACTAGAAGAGTAAACAAAAAAGCCAGAAAAACACTTCCAAAAGCTTTTTTTTTTTAAATGGCGGAAGAAACAATCCAAGATGTATGGCGAGAGACTCATTCTAATGAAAACCAATATTCATTTTACTCAAATAGACATATGTCTTGGTCCAGAATAGACATGATATGGATGTCAGCAGAGCTAAAGTCTAATGTACAGGAAATAAATATAGAAATAAGCAAGTGGGCGGATCATAATCTGATAAAAGTTATATGGAAGGGACAAAAAAGGAAATTAAGATGGACATTGAATCAATCAATTCTAAAAGAAAAGGAATTTATTCAATTTATGGAAAGAGAATTGGACTTTTTCTTTAAACAGAACAGAAAAGAAGAAACGTCACTACAAAATGTATGGGGCACAACTAAGGCATATATTAGAGGCCTAGCCATAACATATATGGGAAAGAAAAATAAAAAGAAAAGATTAAAGCAAAAGATAGTTTATATCCTCGCCTCCACCCCCCACCCCTTTCCCCCCCATCCCATTCCACCACCATCCCACATCCGATATTGCCGTTCCAGCTGGGCAAACAGTTGACATTCCACAATTCAGGCAAACAGTTTACATTCCGCAATTCAGGCATGTTAGAAGTCAATGCATCCGCCTCCACGATCTGCTGTCACGGCTGGCCATGGCTTGTCATGGCGTCAGGCTGCCGGCATTGGTGGAATCAGTTGTTTGGCGCTGAGGAGAACCCAGCTTGTCGTGGCTGAATGATGTCACGGGTGTCCCCAGCCACCGCCGCCTGTGCCCTCGCCTCAGCCGGAGCATCAATTCCCCGGGATGGCGAGCCCGGGAACGGGCTTGACAGATGGACCTTGAACCAATCAATGCTAAAAGAAAAGGAATTTATCCAATATATGGAAAGAGAAATGGACTTTTTTTAAAAAAGAGAACAGAAAAGAAGAAACGTCACTACAAAATGTTTGGGATACAGCTAATGCGTATATTAGAGGACCAGCTATAACATATATGGGAAAGAAAAATAAAAAGAAGAGACAAAAGCAAAAGACACTAGAAGAAGAATACAAGAGATTAGAGATAGAACTACAAAAAGAACCACAAAGGAAGAATATAAAAAAAAACACAAATGGAATTAACAAAACATAAGCTGAATTTAATAGATAAAGAAGAACTAGCACAAAAAATTAAAAGCGCTAAACACAATTTCGTTGAAAATGCAAATAAACCAGGAAGATGGTTGACATATAAATTGAAAAAGGAGAAAGAAAAGAAATTGATATATCAATTAATGGATGAAGAAGGAATCCTCCGTTATAAAAATGAGGATAAAAAGAAAGTGATTCAAAATTACTATGGGAAACTATATGATCAGGAGATAATTCCAGAAGATAGCAATAGCAATAGCAATAGCACTTAGATTTATATACCGCTTTACAGTGCTTTACAGCACTCTCTAAGCGGTTTACAGAGTCAGCATATTGCCCCCAACAATCTGGGTCCTCATTTTACCGACCTCAGAAGGATGGAAGGCTGAGTCAACCTTGAGCCTGGTGAGATTCGATCTGCCAAACTGCTGGCAGCCGGTGATCAGCAGAAGTAGCCTGCAATACTGCACTCTAACCACTGCGCCACCGCGGCTCCTAAATAAAATAAAAAAGCGGATTTTCCTAAAATCCCGGAAACAGTCAAAACAATGTTAGATAAACGTATAACAATGATGGAATTAACGGAAGCAATTAAGAGACAAAAAAGTAGTAAGACACGAGGTTCAGATGGACTACCAGCAGAACTATATAAAGACTTACAAAATACTCTAAGTACTCCAATGTTGGATGTATTTAATGAACTATTGTCAGAGGCAAAAGTACCAAATTCGTGGATGGAGGCATATATTACTCTCATACCAAAAGAAGATTCAGACCTGCAACAGATAAAAAATTATAGACCAATTTCTCTATTGAATGCTGACTATAAAATATTCACTTCAATAATTGCAGAAAGACTAAAAAGATTCCTAAACCAATTTATTCATTCAGATCAAATGGCTTTTTAACCTAAGAGACAAATTAAAGATAATATGAGAATAATACTTCAACACATTGGAATATTACGAAGCACATCCAGAGAAGCAAATGGCATTGGTCTTCCTAGACACACAGAAAGCATTTGATAATGTGAACTGGCTATTTATGCTAACACAATTAAAAGACATGGATTTTGGGGAGAGATTTATTAACATGATTAAGGCGATATATTATAAACAAAATGCAAGGGTGATAGTAAATGGAGACATGACTGAGAAGATTAATATTAAGAAAGGTACAAGACAAGGATGTCCCCTGTCTCCCCTGTTATTTATAATGACACTGGAAGCATTGAATAGAAATATTAGACAGGATATAGAGATAAAAGGTATGGAAATAAAAAAGAAAAGTATAAACTACAAGCGTTTGCAGATGATTTAGTATTTATTTTGGAAGACCCACAAGAAACAGGGCCTAACTTCCGGTGGTGTCGTCTTTGCGGTGTGTGCAGTGGGTGCGGGCTCCGAACCCACAGCACGAATTTCTGCGGTCGGGAGCCCAATCAGGGCTTCTCAGATCCTGGAGAGATCTGTGAAATCATAGGGGATACTCTGGAGAGTGAATAGGTGTGAAGCAGACACCCGTTCACTCAGGAGAACCCCCCCTAAACCGGCTGAAGAAAACCTGCCATCTTTGACAGGTCTGGAGCGATGACAGCCACACAGAAGGAGGAAAAAAAGTGGATTTAATAGCGAAGATCGGAACATAAACCAACTTTCAAAACTTTGGATTACATGGTGAGATTGACAGCAAAGTAAAAGATCGAGCGGTATGATTTAGCTCTAAACGAGAGAAAGCGGCGTTTGACTGTGACGGAGCCAAAAGTAAATGCAGAATGACAGCACACAAACATGGAGGAAGAAAACGATAATGGAGAAGCTAGAACGACAGCGGTGAGAGAAACCACTCTGGATTTCTTTTTTGTATATCTTCAGTAGAAACGAGTTGCTATACCTTTTCCCCTTTGGAATAATTGAGGATCAGCAGAGTTGGACATTGTGAGGAGTGAAATTAAGAGCAAACAACAGAGAAGACAAGTAGTGTCTCTCCACAGCCTTAGCTGAACCTCTTAGCATAATCTTCGATAAAGGACTAGCTCCTTACCCAACTTATGGTCACTAGCCACAGTCATCCATATCATCAAAAAAGGAGATCCCAGCAACGTCGAAAATTACAGACCAATCTCATTATGTTGCGTCACCTGCAAAGTCATAGAATCAATCATAAACCAATCCATTTCCCTCCACCTAGAAACTAACAACCTACTTTCTAACAAACAATTTGGTTTCAGGAAAAAATTATCCTGTAATCTGCAACTCCTACACTGCAAAAACATATGGACTACACAACTCGATCAGGGTAAAGCAATAGACGCAATTTACATAGACTTTTGTAAAGCCTTTGATTCAGTGGTACACGACAAACTACTTCTGAAACTAAAATCTTATGGCATCTCTGGACCCCTACATGATTGGATAACTGCGTTCCTGTCAAACAGACAACAAGTGGTTAAAATAGAGAGTTCTCT
>QLTV01001499.1:13318-29979 GCA_003457575.1 Thermophis baileyi
GTCGTTAAGGGTGAAAAATGGTCCGAAATCACTTTTTTCACTGCCATTGTAACTTTGAACCGTCACTAAACTGTTCAAAGTTACAATGGCTGTGAAAAAAGTGACTTATCACCACTTTTCACACTTAACGACCGACGTTAAAATTTGGAACCCACCCCTGGAGTGAAGCTATTCTCTAAAGCACCTGAGGGTAGGACAAGAAGCAATGGGTGGAAACTAATCAAGGAGAGAAGCAACTTAGAACTAAGGAGACATTTCCTGACAGTTAGAACAATTAATCAGTGGAACAACTTGCCTCCAGAAGTTGTGAATGCTCCAACACTGGAAGTTTTTAAGAAGATGTTGGATAACCATTTGTCTGAAGTGGTGTAGGGTTTCCTGCCTAAGCAGGGGGTTGGACTAGAAGACTTCCAAGGTCCCTTCCAACTTTGTTATTATATTATATTATTATATATTATATATTTAATTAAAATGTATTAAATGTATATGCTGCCTGACTCCCAAAGATTCTGGGTAGAATATATTTGGTAGGGGGGTACATTCAAAAGCTGAGAGAGATTTCAGAGATCTGTGTGGTGGTTGGTCCATGCTGCAGAACAGCTGATGGGTGCACTAAGTACAGACCAGTGTTTTTTCAAACTTGGCAACTTTAAGATGTATGGATCCTAGGTGGCTGGGAAATTCTGGGAGTTGAAGTCCACATATTTTAAAATTGCCAAGTTTGAAAAAAACCCACTGGTATAGAAGCTCAGCTTTGCTCTCATGACAAATTGCAGAAACTTTAACAATTGGCTCTCCCAAACTGGTGTAGGCCGGCTCTATCATACTATTGAATTTAGCTCTGGCCTCAAGAAGGAGATAGAAATGGTGAAATGGTTGCTCAACCCTGAAAAGTAGAAAGGGCAAGCAAGAGACTCAGAACAGCCCCACCTTCCACTGACAATAAAGTAGCCTTCCTGTGCAGTCTTATTTCTTGACCTGACCTATATGGATTACAAGGTACATGGACTAAATCTTTTGCAGCCTCAAAGCTGATCCAAACTATATGGCTGTCAAAGGAGAAAAGCAAAATGGCACTCTCGGTACAGGCACAGAAGATGACTTTCTCAAACTTGTTTTGACACTGATAAAAGAGTAGAAGGCTTGTTTATGAGGTGAACACTCTGCCCTTTAAGGAGACGGATTGACGTGGGGAAATAACACAATTGCCTCCCTCAGAGGCAACCACAAGGATTCAAAAAAGTCAAGATGGCAGCCAATATCACTCAATTGTAATACCACTCCTTTTTCTTGTTTGCTGCCTGGCTTCCTCTTGCCAGTATCTGCTTCCTGAGGTAATTGTCATATCTTGCCTAACAGCAAGTCTGGAACTTGGAGCTGCTGTCATGGCATATCATAAGGAGGTGTTTATAATCTGTTTGTCTAAGTATTACAAATAAACAAAGAAATGTGTGTTTCCTGGCACTGACTTTTCTACACCCTTGAAATGCTTCTGGGGTGTTCACACTTTATACAGGCTGTGTTTAGGATTGAACTTTTTCGATTAATGCTCATGTGGTCAAATCAAACTTTAAAATATGGAATTAAATAGATTTACTTAGTCATTCTGCTTCTTGAAATAAGTGAATTTTGAAAGTGGCAGCATGATTTTCTTGTCAAAACCAGCTCAGAATTTTTCTCTTTCCTTGCACTCTTCATGCCTTATATGCATGCCTTCTACAATGCTTGTATGAGTTTCCACCAAATGAATAATAATAAAACAGGCTATTTCAGTGCTGCATGGAAAAATGTGCATTTTTTAATTTAAAACTATTAGAGAGTCATCTCTATACTTCATAATACGGTTTGCAAAAGCTAGATCTGGAACTAAACATTTATTATATAATATGTAGTGACATAATCTAATATCTGCTCTTGATAATAGTACAGATCTATCTATCTATCTATCTATCTATCTATCTATCTATCTATCTATCTATCTATCTATCTATCTATCTATCTATCTATCTATCTATCTATCTATCTCTATCTCTATCTATCTATCTATCTATCTATCTATCTATCTATCTATCTATCTATCTATCTATCTATCTATCTATCTATCTATCTATCTATCTATCTATCTAATCATCTATCTATCATTACTTTTCTAAATGCTTTGCAATTCTTTTGTCTCAGGAGTAGATGAATATCCTATCTGCAGTAAGATCTGAGAAGTAAAAGTAACAATCAGATGAAATGTTAACTTGGTAGGAACATGGCAAAACTCAACTTGGAGAATAGCAGATGCTTTCCATTTGCAGTTTAGCCTTTTCAAATAGCTTCTTCTCAAAGCTAATTTTCTGTAGTAAACATCAGAACTGAGATTTTGCTACACAAATGTGAATAGTTGAGCCTTAAGAACAGGTGATATAGTTTCCAGCATATTTTGAGAAGTACCGGTAGTTAGTTATGGTAATAAAAGAAAGCCAAGAATCATTCCATTATTTTAATTTAATTTATTTAATTAAATTTATATGCTGCCATCTCACTATCCATCTATCTGGACTTTTTCACCATAACTTCATTTCTTATATTGTGTTTCTGTTATGGAGAGTCTGCTTTTCTTAGCCCAACTTGCTTCTTGCATGCAAAGACTGTAGTTTAGACCAGTGTTTCTCAATCTTAGCAACTTTCAGATGTGTGCATGTCAACTCTCAGAATTTCTCAGCCTCATGTTAGAGACCTGAATTCTGCAATCTTAAAGTTACATTGCTTGAGAGATGCTAGTTTTTAACATCTGACAATAAAGTAGTACTTAATCAGTTGGTGCAAATGGGAAAACTAAGTTAAGTTACAAATGTAATTTTCTAAAAACAACAACCACCAAAACGGTGTAATACAAGTGAATAACTAAATAAATCGTATTTCTAAAGCCTTCCAGGTAGCCACTTGGCAGAATGGAAGGAGAGAGAAATCTTTAATAATAATCTTTTTTCTATTCTGTTTCTTTTTCAAGTCTGCATCATTTTTCCTGCAAAAAACTAAGTATCCAATTTTTTAAAAAAATTAAATCATGGAATATGGAATATAGAAGAGTAATATATTTTGGAGATCATCAGTCCACCTCTGCCTAGACTGCTTCAGGAAATATATACTTTGTAAAGACTACCTACTTACAAAAATAACAATTAGATTTAAGTCCTAAAAGAGATGTCCCCCCCCCCCTCTCTCCTTTCTCTCTCTCTCTTTCTCTCTCTCTCTCTCCTCTCTCTCTCTCCTCTCTCTCTCTCTCTCCCTCCCTCTATCTCTCTCCTCTCTCTCTCTCTCTCCCCCCCTCTCTCTCTTTCTCTCTCTCCTCTCTCTCTCTCCTCACTCCCTCGCTCTCCCCTCTTTCATTCATTGCTTGAAAGGGACAGGTTGCACATTGCTTCTACTGTAAACACGCGCTTCCTACAATCTTCCAGAGTTGCAATTCTCATTACTGTGAGAGGCTGCACGTTGCGAAAAAGAACGAAGCGAAGCGCTGGGGGTGTGGAGGACAAAACAAGCCAGGGAGTGCAGAGCTGCCCCACACGTCCCACACCAGCTTACCTGAGGGCCCTTCAGCCAGGCCACCCATGCCAAACCCTCACCCCACCCCAAGTATCTATCTATCTATCTATCTATCTATCTATCTATCTATCTATCTATCTATCTATCTATCTATCATCTATCTCATGAATATAGCTGACTACCAGCCCCCCCCCAGCACCCTTTGGGGCCCAACGGTTCCCCAATCTTGATTTAGATTCATTGTATAGGGTAAACATAATTCATACAGTACTAAGTAGCATATAAAGAGAGCAGCAAAGATCTTCTCTTGAGTGGGGCCAGGGTCAGCTTATTGTACAACCTCCCTTCTCCTTGAATGGGTTCTTGTCTTCTGGAACCCCTTTTAAGATAGGATCTTCTGCAGCCATAGATTCTATAAAGGTTCTGAGTTCTTTTGCTGTCTTGGAGATCTATGTGGGGGGGAAAAAAGATGCAGTGTTTCATTTCCTGAACTTTTGATTTCTAATTTACAACCTCTAAATAGTATGATGGTCCTAGGGAATTAATAGGGAACCTTCCCGCAAGAGAATAAGGAAGAATAGTTTTGGAAGGCTTTCTTTCATTCTTTCTGCAGTGTTGTGATTCTAAATAAGGGCTCAAATGTATCACCTTCCCTGTTTCAGCTTTTTGTAAACTCAAAATGATTAATTTCCGAGTAATTAATATGCTTCTTTTGCTACTACTACACTTCATTCTATTTCTCAAGTTCTAAACATATAGATTCAAAACAAGTTCTTAATAATGGAGGCATTTGGCACAATGGGAACAATCTTCGTTGAGACCAAAACTTTTCTATGACTAGTCTTCCTAACTTCTTAAGAAGCCAGGTTTTTTTGTCCTCAAGTTTCAAATGTGGCTGTCTTGAATTTCGATTAGATCAGTGATCAGTTATCATTCAATACAGTTGTATTTCTTGATGGCAAAATTTTAATAACTACATTCTGCTATGCTGTTTATAGCATGTTTTTCTGTTGATTCTCCTAAATAGCTTTTAACATAGACTGTATATTTATGTCCTAAAAATATCTTTACAGAAAACATTACTGTGTGGGTTGACTAATATAAAATTTGCAAATTACGTTTGCACAATAATTTAACCTTCCAGTCTGACTAGTTGATGCCATAATTTATCAAGTCTCAGTTCTAAGGAAGAACTGAGGAACAAAGGAAGATAGGAAGATTTTTGAGACTGTGGAACAATGTGAATTTCATTTTTTTCTGCTCTGTTCTAATGATATTTTTCCTCATTTTGTCACAGGATAGCTTCCTGAAAGTCTTTAGAAGATGGGGAGGTTCATTTGCAGCCCCATCCTTCCATGGAGATGGAAATGGAGTTATCCTGGCTATTGCCACTTGACAACAAAAGTATATATCAAGCCTGCATCCCAGCCTGATTCAGATAAGCTGGTTCGTTCCTCTCTCTGAAACTTGACTCTCCTAGCCAATCCAGGGTAGTTGATAGCATAGAACTTTCTAGATGTGCCCTGTGACTAAAACTGTTGGGGACTCCATTTGTTGGCAAAGATATTTATGTTATCTTAATGCAATTTTGTGTTTTAAACGTGAAAATTTAGCATAGTTATTTTGATGAAAAATCATTGGAATGATAAGCAATATTTCATACAATGCCCTGTGAAGACACAATTGAAACATGGAAACTACAACACTGCATGATATTCCTGCACCACTGTTAATTATTTCAGCGTGCCTTTTGCAAGTTAACTTTTCAGTCAGTTTTTTTCCTTTGTATTTTATTTATTTGATTTTATTCTTTCCCTTTCCCTCTGACAATTTAATATTCTGCATTTCAGGAAGCATGACTATACTGACACCAACTGGCTGAACAAGAGAAAATCAACCCATCGGTTCCTATAACTTTTAGCTGGCATAACACAAAGCTATGTAGACTAACATTTCTGAAGGGCTGTTGATGCAGAAGCACTGATTTTTTTTTAGTAGAGGTACACCTGAAACCCATTACCATTTGTCTTTCAAGCTTCACTTCCTTCTTCAGTTGATCTATTTCCATTTGCTTTAGCTCCTTCTCACTCATATCCTGAGTCATTATGCCCTGTAATACAAATATCAATCCATATTAACCCTCCAGGCAGAAACAAGCCATCTGTCAATCAACTACAAACACAGTCAATTATGCTTATTAAATTGATCACAGTTAAACAGATGTAAACCTGGTTGACCTCTTACTTCAGCCCCCCCCCCCTTGGATTCCCGTGTGTCTCTTATGGGAGGAATAATTCTGGAGGAAAGAATAATACATGTTTAAAGCAAAAGCAATGACATGATCAACATGTCCACTTCTCTTTTTTGATGTTGAGCTTCTTGGCCTCTAGTTTTACCGTTTGCTGACTCTCTGGATGATCCTTCAGAGCCAAGGGATATCAGCCCCAAGATCCAATCCTTCCACAAGGAATCATGAGTTACTGACCCTCAGAAACAAAATTCGAGTCTAGGGTTAATTCCAGAAGAGATGGCCATTATGCAGTTCCAAGACTGTAGTGTTCTGCTTGTAAATATCCTTTATTTTCTGCCACTTCACTTTTTCATATAAAAAAAAAACACCTAAGAGGACAGAGTGATGGCTCTTGTCTTTCATTCTTGAATATCTAGCTATTTTCATGAAGTTATTTGAGAAAGTCCAGACTAAGACTGCTCCCAGTTTTAAGCTTAAGGTATTTTCCTGTCGCTTCTTCAATCTTTTTATCCTCTAAATAAATCTTATTAAGGAGGGAAAAAAATGAATTGCTGCACACTGAGTTCTAACTGATAGTATTAGAGCCTTGTTTGGCAGCACTGAGGAAGAAGAGGAGGAGGAACCCTGTGACAGAACTAGAAGATAAAAGAGGCAAGAAACCTTACTGTATTCTTCCTAGGAGTGGCAAAGGTGAAAAGAGGTCAATAGTGTTTCATTTCGCTTTTAATAACCTGGTAACTTGCATCTAATTACTGTCTGATATAATTTGGGCCTCAGCCCAGGAGCAATATGTGTTTGTTTCAAGGCCATAATACAATCTTGACAGTTAGGATTTTCAATCTTATTAAAAGAAATCTGTATTACATCAGTTCTATAGTTAAGAGGCTTATCCAAAGTCACTGCCACATGCTACTCTGATTAACATGGACTGGCAGATGTTTTGTGGCCAATCATCGTACTTTCAAAATGTAATTTTACAGCCTCTGAGAGTAGCAGAGTTATGTGATAATAATGTGGTAGGGTCAATGAAAGAGTTAGGATTTCGGGAATTTTTTTTTCCATTAGTGTGATATGTTTGGACACTACAATGAGCCAAATCCCAATGAATCATCATATGGCTTACTTGTAGTCATAATCTAAGATTTAAAATAATTTAATATTTAATTCTTCACCTTAAGAATCCTAAGGAGTTTCTTTTAAAAGATTGATCTCAGAAATACTCAAATGTTGGCTTAGGACAAGAGAAATCCAGATTCTAGTCCCTTTCAGTTACCCCTCATTGAGTAACCTTGAGCCAGTGACTTTTTCAACCAATCTAATATGGGTATTGGGAGCAAAAATAGAGAATGGGGACATCATGAACAAAGCCATGAGCTCCCAAATGAAAGATGAGGTTAAAGTAAGCAAACGTATTTTTTTTTTCTTGAGGAAGGTTACAGCAGTTAAATTAGTAAGATAGGTAAGGCTTTAGTGTATATATACACAACCATTGTCTTGTTTTCTGCTTTGAATTACTTATTGTAATATACTGTACATGGAGTTGCCCTTGAAAACAACTTGGACAATTCTATCTGCCCAAAATTCAGCAGCAAAATTATTGTATAAGTCTGTATGTTTCAATCATATCACAAGACTGTTTTTATTTTCAGTCTAGTTTAAAATGCTGATCCTAATCTGAAGTCCTAAATGACTTGAGGCTAATTATGTTTTAAAAAAGATTCTTTCCTTCTATATTTACCTACTAGGACTCTTAAGAACTCTTCTGAAAGAGTCCTCAGGATGTTCCTGGCAGATGTGTTTTAGCAGAAATCTATCAGGAAAAAATAAGGTACTCCACAAGGTAATCTGAACCTTCTGGATCCTTCAAAGATGGTTCTCACCCCGATTAGTTTTAGTTTTTTAAATGACCTCCACTAATGTTTAATTTTCTGCTTGTATATTGTTTTGTCATTACTAGTTTTTTGACTGATTTTTACGCTTTAGTATTTTATTAGTTAATTGAAACAAAACAAATAAATCCAGAGGATGATGATACTGTAAGTAGGTGAGGAAATAAATAAGCAAACACTTAAGCAAAAAAAGAGAGATGGTGTTATCACAAACTTGGTGACTTTTTGCTTATTCCAATTCATGAAGGGGAAGGGGAAGGACTGTCTCTTACTGGAACACAACACAAAACAGGAAATTTTCTGAACAAAGCAAGAAGTATACTGTATAACTCAAAAGCTCTCACATACAGAGGGGTTAATTTATGGACCTCTAGAAAGGCTTTCTATGAATTTTGAGGCTGAGCATGGTGTTTAAACTGGTTGTGATGTTAAACACAAGTGCTCTATAGAAACACGTCTCATGGGCAAAAGTGAACATTCTAAGTATAGGTACAATTTATCCCATAATCATGATCACAATACCTTTGTGTGAGGAATCACATGAAGTGAAAACAGAATCCTGTTTTCACAATACAGAACAGGTGGAAAAAGCATTGAGTTCCAAGGCAGAATTGGTGCAGCCTGAGGCCAAAAGCTTAGATCAAAAGAGGTCAAACTATTTTATCAGCTATTTATTATTTTATTTTCAAAAACAACTTCAACCTAAACTAAGTCTTTTGCAGTTATCTTTCCATGAGAATATGATGCTCCAAGCCAGTTAAAGAATCCTTTCCTTTGATACTGGCGGCTTAAATAATTTGAATCACCCTATTTTGAAATACTGCAGGGACATATTGCAAAGCAGTTTGTGCAATGGATAAATAAAAGATTGGATATTTAAAATTAAGGACTTGAAGAGATAGCAAAATTGAGCTGTCTAATGAGAGAATTCTACAAAGGCTTTTGTTAAAGATGAGCCCATTTATGGATTTTATTATAAAAGCAGAGAAAAATAATTTGATGATAAAGGTTTTTATAGATTAAATAAAGGAAGATAATGGAAAAATTAAAAAAAATTATAACGGTATAAAAGAATAAGAAATGATTACTGATCCATGAGAAAAGCAAAAGCTAGAAGTAAACTATATTTTTTTAAAAGTTCTTTAGTTTTGTATTTGCAAATTTATGTTTTTGTATATGTTTTTGTATTTTTAAATGTTTCTTTATATGTAGAATTTTAATAAAGTTTATTAAAAAAGCTATTTGCCAGTTTAATAAATCTGCAAACTGGTTCATACCTACCAAGAAATCCCACCACTGTACTGAAAAAGAAAAACTTTCTGGAAGAAAACAATGGCAAATAAGTTCAATACTATTTTAAAAAAGCATGTGACCCTTAAGCCAGAGAGTTGAGCTTGACTTTTTAAACAGATTTTACCCCTTAACTCTAGGGAAATGCTTGATTTTCTTTTATGTCCAGATATTAGGAAGACATTTTTTTTGTTTCAATTGTCATCAATCTAGTATGTTCAGTATATGTTAGACACCAATTGTCAGCCAAACAAACTGACTGTGGTAGCCAGAAATAAAAATAGTGGTAAAAATCCCACAAATTTCGGAAGTTCCAGGTTGGGGAAGGATGCTTTACGGCTTTATATGTGTAGGGGTGAACACATGTTATTTGTTACCTTCTTAAGCAGGGGAATGGGAATACACAGATCTACACACAGGTATATTTTTACCTCAAGGAACGTTGACCTGTTTTTGCAAAACAAATCAGGAATAACATTTTTATAATCTTGTTGCTATTTGGGGGTAGGTTGAGAAGTTGCCCTTCACGAGACTTTTTCCATCCATAAGATCCAAAGCGATTTATTTTGCTAATGAATTAAGCCTCTCCAGCCCTCTGGATGGAAGGTAAGTCTTATCGGTATTTTGAAGACTGAGGATGACAATGAAGGTAAAGCAGACTTTCTTCAAGGTCATCAAACAAAATGAAGTTAGACTTTGACATTCGGTGTGCCTCAATTTTAGACCCAAATTGTTTCAAGTACAAATCAGCTGTTTTGTACTCTTTCCATCCCTTTTCTGAATTGTGCTTTTCCAAAAGACAATGGATTTGTTTTTTCATTGTGGAAGACATTTCGCTTCTCATCCAAAAAGCTTCTTCAGTTCTTGGATGAGAAATGAAGCATCTTCCTCAAGGCAAAAACAAGTCCTGCTGCTTTTTGAAAAAGCACCTTTCAGATAACTGTGACCTGGATGATTAATAATCGCCATAGACCTTTTTTTATCCCTTTTGTTTCTCTGAGATGCTTTGTGAATGCACAGCCAGAAGTGAATTCTGCTCTGATGTCTAGATTTTGGTTGAACTCAGTACAGCATATAATTATATGACGAGAGCTTTGCAGAAATGGTAGTTCATACTGAAGTTTGAAATGTGGTGTTTACAAAGACTATGATTGTCTGAAGTATCACTGAAATGTTATTGCCCACCCAATCAGGGACAATACTTTAGAACATCTTGCATTCTGTATGGAGATGGTTACTAAACCATCCTGTAACTCACAGCCTCTGTAAGGTTTTCAAGTGTTTAGTTGCTGGAATATGTGTTAGAGCTTTTGTGTTAGACACCTATCTTAGAGCACTGGCTTTCAAATTGTATTCTAGGAATAGGGTCTCCATAGTAGGAATTATCAGGCTCAGAGAATCAGGACCGTTCATATAGGTTGCAGCATAAATGATTTATTAAAGCCTGCATACAAGAATCTGATCAACTAATGGTCAACACTAAATTGGTGCTAGATAGGTCAGTGGAATTCAAAGGGGGCTGGACTTGGATTTCTTGTAACAATGCAAGGACTCTAAATTGATGATGCATTTTACACCGCCCTCCAGTTCTGCCTGCTCTTCTCCTACAGGAATTAGTTATTAGAAACTGATTTAGAATTAATCCTGTTTCAACAGGGATGGGCAATTAATTTTCCCAAGGAGCCACGTGAGAAACTGGGACTGTTGTGGGTGGCCAAATCAATGTAACCTGACTTGATGTCCTTAAACTCCACCAACTCATCAGGCTGTTCCAGGCGAGGAGGGAGCATTGGGCAGGCACAGAAGGGTGCTTTCTCTCCTCGCCCTCCCACAGTCACTAGTTGACTGAGGGAGCTGACTCAATTTCCTCTGCTCCCTGCGATGTGCTTGTTTACATTTGATTTCTAATTTCTGATTGACCTGATACGGACTGGACAGGACCAGCCAAAGGGCCAGCATTGTTTATGGCCTGGGGCCATAAAATGCCAAGATCTGTGTTTTAAAAAGGTCCCAGAAATCAGTGGGAATATTAGCCATGATTAATTTGTTCCACTAATTTCAGTGGTTTTTCCCTAAGTATAACTAAGTTTGCTGCTGATTAATGTTTTTTATTTCATTCCATCTTCCCAAGATTTCAGAGCAATATGCACAATTCTCTTTCCCTCATCTTTACAACTAGCAGATTACATTGGGATATCACAGTATTTCCCAGAATCCTTTGCTCCATGTCAATGAAAGTCTTGATACAAAACAATCTCTGGTTATCCTCTTTTCTGTTGATAAGCACACTGAACTTTCTTGGCAGGAAAAGTAACCCATGGCTAAATTTAGCTACAATGTCTTCATATGGCCCAGAATTATGCCCTGGCAGCAGACCAAGTATTCCAAGTTTTGAATCCAGGGAGTGGCAGAGAACTTGTGAGTTATGACCAAGGGATTTCTGATAAGTCAACATGAAAAGCACTTCTTAAACTAAACAACTAGAAAAACAAAGGCAGAATGAACATCCAAGAAGTGAAAGGTGGGTATTGAATTGAATTTCATTCTGGAAGGTAGATAAGAGGGAACCATTTACACTGTTTTCATTCCTCCTGCTAAGAATCGTTGCTATTATGTGCTGCATCCATAACATGCTGTTTTTCCTTTAGTGAATTTTACCATTTGGACACCAATACTGATCGCAGTCTGCCTGAACCAACTAAATCAGCCAGTGTTCCTTGTGCCAATGCCAACAACATTTACAACAAGGGTAACTGACAGCAAGATCAATTGAATAATAATTGACAAATTATCCCAGTGGAGCATTTACTTTTCAAAATTCAGACTTATTATATGGGATTATCATCAACATACTGATCACCACATATAAAGGAATAAAGATTTAACCATTCTTAACAAATCCTAGGAAATCATAAGAGTAGCACCAAGCTCCACCCAGATGCTAATGTTTGTGCAAATCTTTTACATCAATTATTTGAGGAATAAATTCCTTAATACAGAAGGCCAGTATCACATTACTTTCATAATGTTGAATCCAGACTAAGTGGATTTCATAAGGTAGACTAGAAATGACTGAAAATTTAAATTCAGGGTGTTCCGTGTTACACTGTGAACCTTTTCCCTTGACAGTACAAGTCGTGATTTGACTTTTGTGTTATGTTGGGATGAAGTGTTGGTACCTTTGATGCACACTCATCTTGATAATGCAGGTGGCAGGCGCATACAAGTATATATCTGTAACCTACTACTATCATGTTCCTTTCATGTTTCTGCAAAAGGATTTTGCTTTTCCATCCCCAAATCTGTTTCAGTATACATATTGCAGTATATGAATTTGCAGCAAAAGGATATATTCCCAAATAACACGTATTTATCGGCAAAAATTTTTTTTTGAAATAAATTAGGCTTCTATCCAATCAATGTGTGCAGAGTAAACTGCTATAAGTTCAATTGAGATTTTCCATTCTGTGAAAGAAAATTAAACTTACCTCTTCTGAAGTGGTTTTTCTTCCAAATAATCAGGGTGCCTTAGATATACATTTGCCTTTCCTGGTGAGACAAGATCCTCTGCCACCTCCACAGTTCTGCTCAAAAATGTCTTTGTAATTAGATAGGAGCTCATTTTGGTACTGATTGTATTCTGTCCTTAATCTGGTAATAGGCTCAGCATATTGGAACAGGTCAGGTGTTCAGAATTAACCTCAAAGTCCAAAGTAAGCTCAGACAGATGGCATATTTGGGAAAGTTGATCAGTACTCATCAGAACGATAAACAAGCATATGATCTAAATAATGAAAAATTAGATGGCAAGTTTCATTCCCTGAAAGATTCCATGACCATTGAATGAGATTGACTGATGAGTTTACACATCTTTTTTTAGACATTCATCCTGTTTCCTCTAGGAAAATTAGTGATTCGCTATATCAATGTACAGTCTGAGAATGAAGCATCCATCAACTCAAGTTCAATTCTTATAAGCTTGAGTGGATGCTTCCTTGTGGGTTTCTTGGTAGCAATTACATAAATTATTTATTCTTGCCTTCTTTGGCAATGGTTTATGGCTTTCCAATTTAATCTATAGCTGTACAATTTAGTAATGATCTTCCATTCAAATAGTTAGCCAATCTAACCCTACTTAGATTAACCAAGCTCAGCTAGGTGCTGCTATCTGGTATGATAGAGATCGTTTATGTACCCCAAATATATTGCCAGGATTGACTCTTGGAATATATTGAATCATTAGAAAATGACTTTTCAGCCAGGAATACTGCATTTATATTACCAATTCAATTATCATACAATGTCACAACATAATTAAGTTTAGGAGGGAGTGCTTCCAGTCATTGTGTATATTTGTGTGTATAAGGAGTGTGTGTGTATGGGGGGGAAAGCAAGTGAGAGAAAGCTATTCCTGTGTCCTAGTTGGATGAAGGTCAAATTCAGGTTAAATTTGTGACATAGCTTCTCTCCGGCATTAGTTTTCTAAAGGTACTTAGTGGCTTAATGTGAAGAGAGCTAAGTAGGTATCAGGACGCACAATGCATTCCCCATGTTTTTGACCCAACCATAGTACTTCTATTTTATCAGCAATATATGGTAATATCCAAAGTATCTAACTTTTTTACTGAAATTAAATCTTTACATGGACACTAATTCCTTACTTAATGACAGGAGACTACAGCACATCATAAATCTATATTGTTAGAACCTGGGCAAAGCCACGGTCTCAGTTAATCTCAGCAGTAATATTCAATGGCTAATTCAATAATATAGATTTCATGAAACATGACTTCTTATTTGTTACAGAGAAAGAGCAGTTCTCCTGCATACTCAGCAGCTTTTGATACTAGACTTACTGCTTTTATGAGTGGATGGCGAGCCTATTTTTAGTTGGGAGTGTTTATAGTTTCCAACAAAATGCAGTAAATCTCCATTGCTGTTTTAAGACAGCTGTAGCTTTTCTTTCTAAATGGAGATCTGAATCCTAGAAACTTGTCCAGAGACATCAACACCTTTAAGATACAGACTAGCATGTATGTTCTCAAATCTGACAGATGCTAATTAAAATGGATGTTAAGTACAAAGCAGTTAATTTATTATGATGATGTACATAACAACATTACCAGAAGGCATAATTTAGTACCTCTATTTTGTTTCATCCTTTTTCAAATATTTCCCCATTTAGCCAATGGACTCTTTGATTCAATTTTATAGCCAGCACCACAAAATGAAGACCATGCTTTAGATATGGTTTTGCTAGAGGAAAGTGATAGTTTGCTATCATTATTGAAACTGGGATCTTAGCAGAATACAAATTTTGCTAATATTCTCTTTCAAGACAGCTGTATTATGCAAAGCACAGAAAAGGGGAAGAAATATAGTAAGCCAGAGAAGTTAAAAGCAGGAGGAGGGGGGAGGGGGAGGGGGAAGAGGAGTGGGAGGAGATTAATGCTATGCACCATCACTATTTACAATATCTTTCCATATCTTTTGTGTCATCATAAAATCTATCCAACATTGACCACAGATTATATGGATTCTTAACCAACAAAAGGGCAGGTATCAGCTGTATACATCTGCATTCAGATCCCCAACTAACACACTTCTAATGTCACTATAAGCCTTCTTTTTATCCATAGACAACCAACAGGACATCACTCTTGGTGTAACTGCTCACTCTTGAAAAACTTGCTAAGCATTCCATTCATTTTCACATGTGTTACTTCTGCCATATCCCACTGTTACTACATTCAGCAACTAACCACCAACTCTGTATTTGTGAAAAAATATTTTACAATTAAAACATATACATTTTACATAAATCAACACATTTTCTTTCTTACTTTCAAGTATTTTTGCGGAAGAGTCAAAAGCTGGCCTATATATCCCTGCCTGGCACAAAACCCTATTACACTTCCCAAAATGTGCTCATTGTTTACACTTTGAATGAGAAGTCTTCTAAACACCTTCCCAGGTACAGTTAACAGTCTAATTTGTCTGTAGCTTTTGCGTTCACTCTTGCTTTTTTTTTTTTTTTTTTTTTTTTTTTTTAAAAACTTTACACTTTTGTTAAACAATTCAGATTTCGGTCAGATACATAAAAACTTCACACGTATGTTAAACAAGTCACATAGCCACACCATAAACAACCCAGCTTAATATTTCAAAACTTTTCCAGTTCCAATACCTATTGCCAAAATTTCACAATTTTCTAGCATACTTTCATCCGTTTCCATTCCACTCTTTTGATTTACTGTCTCCTTTATTTCAGCATAATTTCATCTTTTTGCTCATCAAATAGTCACTCTCATTCATACTTCTACATTATTCACTGGATTTGCAACTATCATCACATTGTGGTTTCTTACTTTCATATGCAAATAGATTACACAATTAGTACTTTATAAAAGTGCTTCCAAAACCTTTTCCTTCATTAGTCAAAACCGTTTATCGGAAAGGTCGAATTTAAATGTTCCTGTTTGATTGAGGAAAGGGCTTGAGTATTGTTACCCAAAGAAAAACCACATTTAGTCAATGCTAATGCACTGCTTTATAGCATATATTTTAACTCTTTTTAGAATTAAGGAGAAATTTCCAAACAGTGAGAATAATTAATCAGTAGAATGGTTTGTCTCCCAAAATTGTGGGTGCTCTATCACTAGAAGATTTTAAGAAGAGATTGGACAGCCATTTATCTGAAATGGTGTGTGGTCTCCTATTTGAGCAGGAGGTTGGACTAGAAAACCTCCAAGGTTCCTTCCAATCCTATTCTATTCTATGTTTTATGAATAAACCTACACGTTCGCTTTCCTGCATCCACTCCACCAGATCAGAGCATCTTTATTCAGAACCACTGTATCTTCTACTTTGTCTCAGATTCACAAACATAGAGCATATCCTTCTTTCATTTATAGAGTTAATTTCTGTAATTTATTACTTATTCCTTTTATAGTCCAACCTTCCATATGCTGTGGTCATAGTCAGACCCTGTTGCCATCATAGCTTTGGTCAGTCAAGGCCTTCACACAATGCTTTTAATAAAATAAAGAAGACATAGCTTAAATTATTAAGATTAATTATAACTGTGTTGCATGCAACATTTCCTGTCAACGAAAAGGACACTTCCATTCAGTGGAACATGTCAAAACTGTAACAAGAGCCCAGTTTTAACTCAAGCATGTTCACACTATTCTATGCAAACTAGACCAGGGGTCTGCAACCTTAAACACTCAAAGAGCCACTTGTTTCCCACAGAAAACAAAACATTGGGAGCCACAAAACCTGGGTGGGCGTGGCCAAATCAACATCACTCCCACCCAGTCACATGACCTGCCTCAGCCACGCCTACCCAGGTTTTGTGGCTCTGGGTGTTTTCTGTGGGAAATAAGTCTCTCTCTCTCTCTCTCTCTCTTTTTTTCCCCCCCCTCCCTCTCCCTTCCTCTCTTCCTCGCTTCCTTCCTTCCTTTCTTTCTCTCTCCTTCTCTCTCAATTTTCCCCTTTTCCCTCTCTCATTTCTCTCTCCCTCTCCCTCTCCCCATTCTCTCTCATTTGTTTGTCCTTTTCCTCTCATTCTCTCCCTCATTTTCTCATCTCTTTTTCTCCCCTTTTCCCCCCCGTTTTTTTCTCTCTCTCTCCCTTTCTTTTTTTTTTTTTTTTTTTTTCTCGCTCCCGCTCCCTCTCTCCTCTACGCTCTTTCC
>QLTV01001499.1:38734-72789 GCA_003457575.1 Thermophis baileyi
GTGTATAAGCCCCCCCAACTTTCCCCCCCCCTTTGGGGGGGGGGGGAAAGTACGTCTTATACTCCGAAAAATACGGTATATATATATATAAAAGCGAAAACCACTCACACGTTAATCATGAAATCTCCAGAACCGTAAAGCCTACAAACTTGAAATTTGCCACGTATGTTCCTCTTGGCTTCTAGGTGCTCACTAAGAAAGGATTTTTCAAAATGACCATCGCAGCATGAGTATTTCTTATATTAATATTAACAAGCTCTGATGCTAAGGAGTTCTACTCCCCCCTCCCCACCTGAAAAGAAATCTGATCCAAATGCAAAACACAAGCAGAGGAGTTTCAGTTTCACTTTTGCTTTCACAGCAGCAAGCAGCTTTACTACAGAACAGTTGAGCTAAGCCACATAGGCAGAGACAGATTTCTTTCCCCCCTTATTTTCCTCCTCAGTTCAGACGAATCTGTTCCTTCTACTGTAACACCAGTTAAAAGGAAAAGTGGCAAAAAACGGAGGAAAAGGTTTACAGATGCGATTAGGAAAACACAAGTAAGGGAAGCTGCCTGTTTCTCCCATGGCCAGTTCTATGTGGCATGCTCCAGAGTCAGTTCACCTGACAGCCTGGTCATCCTCCAGCCAGACAGCAAAACCAGGAATGTTGTTTACAGGGAGGTCCTGAGCAATTCATCTGAGGGACGAATTGAAAGTCTATGCTATGCAACTTATTAGCCTGGCTACATAGACAAAACAGCCACGGTTGCTGCTGGGATTAAAGGGCTTAAGCCCATCTATTTGATTGTTGTTACACTTACAATAATGTCTTCATCTGTAACAGAAACTTAGCTTACCATCTCTAACGAAATAATACAGTCCCTTTTTTAACTACTCATTAATTTTCAAGCTTTAACTGTCAATTTATCAAGCCCCATCACATAGTTTCGTAGCGAAGCACAGGTATCAGTTAGTTATAAATAAACCAACAATGGACTTTCTGAGTTTGCTTCAGCTTGGGTTCAGTAGTATTCCCAAGATAATTTGAAATATATATTGTAAATAATATGGACAGAGTTGACCTTTCAGGGGCTGTTGTAAGAGAAGTCAGTAAAATAACTATGGGTCTAAAAATACTGGTTTCCTCTCTTAACAATTCTACTGGTTCTGCCCTCCCAACATTTCCCCAGTTCATTGTTATCACTTTTCTACTCAGTAAGTGAGTAGATTTTCAAAATCTCAAGAAGGAAAGTAGTTGTAATTCAGAGATGGATAAGTGGCACCGTTTTTTGGGCACCTTTTACAATAAATCTCCAGATATCAGCAGGATATTCTCTTGGTGAACAAAAGGGGAGGGATCAGCATTGTCACTGGAGCCAAATCAAGTATAAAATAGTTTCCAGCCAGACTGTTCGAAACTTCTCTGCTGAAACTGTCTGCTATAAGAAGGAAGTGGTGAATCCAGTACAGCTAAGTGGCGACATGTCTGAGTTTCAGCAGCTGATGCAGGACTCCATACCATCTGCAAGAGATGTTCTACAAGAGAACTATAGCAACCTTCTCAAAGTGGCAGATTATTGTGACAGCAACTATGAGCAGGTGAGTTACAGTGGGTGAGAAGTCAAGGACAGACTAGCTTGAGCTAGCATAGAGAGAAACTCTGGAGTACCCTGGCTGGGGCAATGCCGTATCTGGGCTAGATTCTCAGGCAGCTGAAGATGCATGCAGGGGAAAATGAGCAAGGTAGCACCTGTATTAACTATAACATTGCAAAACATGCTGAAGAACATCTTGAATCTATATGGGAAGTGGTCAATGTGGAGTTGAGACTTCAGTGCTCTCTACTATTAATATAAATTGGGGAGTCTGGTGGCAATGAAGGAGGAACTGAAAACACCTAAAGCAAGGGTGGGAAAATTGTAGTTTTTACCACCTTCTTTCTGCAGCTGATATAGTTTCCAGAATTGTGACTCAAAGATGCACTGCCAAGTTTGGTGAAAAATCACAAATTTCAGCAATGCAACATTTTGATTTTTTAAAAATAAAAAATAAAGATTGAAATGAGCATTTTGTGTCTATTTTGCTTTTTCCTATCCCATCCCAAAACTAGATAATTTTTTTGGCATTGCGTCTTTCGGTAATATCACTGTATTATTGCCATAACTCTCAGAATTAAAAGATTTTGATTCCTGGATGTCTGCCCCAAGCTAATGGATGCCAAGTTGGAGAAAGATGTTATAGATAATATTGAAATAGTTTGCTCAAGGCCTGATAGAAAGGAATTTCCTAGGGTTTATAAATCCATAAAGTATTGCTTGAGCATAAACGGTCTTTTGACATTCTCTACCTGTTTGTAGCCAATGAAATTGTATATGAGAGCAGAAGGGGAAGAGAAATTTCCCAAGCAGTTTTCAAGAACAGAATTCTTTCTCTTAGCAGTAATAGAAACATTGATACTGCAAGTTTCCATTGGAGCAGTTGTCTCTTAACGTCTTCCCTTCAGATTTAATTGAAATACAGGAAGGCCTGCAAACTGATGGAGAGATGATGATACAAAGAAAACATGCCCTGGCCATGATATGTAAATAATGGCTGAAATATCTGTCACCACATTGATTGCCAGGGTTGATCTGGCTGATCTGGCTGGCTAGATTGGTATCTCTTTCCTTCCTCACCATTCCCTATGTGTCCCTCCTAAAGCGACACGCTCAGTAGGGCAACCATCCCAGATAGGAGTGAACCGATCTTCGGTCTACTAAATATATAGTGCAATACTATATTTGCTGGAATATATGTGAGACCATACTGCATTCTATTGCAACTACAGTTAGTCACAATGATGCCAAAATATTGCACTGTGTCGTGATGTCATGACACAAGCCTTTCATATCCCATTGCAATATCACAGATAAGTATGAAAGATAAGGAGTCAGCATCATTCATCACTCCCCCTCCTGTGGAGACTGGACATGTGGAACCAGATGATCATGCAAATCCCTAGTAATCCTTATTTGTAATAATACAAATAACGTAGAAAACATGTACAGCATGTCATATGAACATAGGAATTATATTTTATTAAGTCAGGTTAGAATTTAGAAGTTTGTGTGAGCCAGCTACTCTATAGTAGTGGTTGGAAATAATTGCTCTCTTCAGATTAGGAGTGCTATCACACAGAATAGGACAAACACTTATTGTTTTATTTTTCCAGGCAGTATGACAATGTAATATATTTGATAGACAGGAGAATACATGTTGATTGAAGACTGGGAGTCATTAAATAATGAATGGTATTATACCAATGAGAACACTTTATAATGATGATTATGGTTTAAAGTCTCTTCCAGCTTTGTGACTTCCAAATGGAGTACAACTGTCATACTTTCTATCCAACATAACTGATTGGACCTGCAGCCTGGGGCTATAAGAACCCTACTCCAGCCCATCTAAGATCACTGGGCTGGAATATGTTGGAGATATAACTTTATGTTTTTCATGGCTTAATATCAGGGCCATCCAGCTAAATTTCTGCCCTCCCTTCCTGATACCTGTCACACCTGAGGAGTAATCAGCAGGAATTCAGTTTCATATGTTCTATTGTTCTGCTATCTTGCATGATTGTCTCTCATCCCTTTCATGTTCTTTTCTAATTTATAGGCTCAAGATAAACGAAAGGCCCTAGAGGAAACCATGACTTTCACAGTTCAGTCATTAGCCAGCGTGACCTATCAAATCAATAACCTAGCCAGAAACATCCTCAAAATATTTGATTTGCAGACTACCCATCTCCAACAAGTGGAAGCCAACGTCTGTTCCATTGAACAGGTGAGCAAGAATCCTGCTTCAGCAGACACTATGAAGATATCATGTGGAAGATAAATTTGGGGTTGGATGGTTTTTTTGAAATTCTGATCATTTCCCCTGTTGGTATGAGAAGTCTTGTTCACATTCTATGGTTAGCATGAGAAGTCTTGTTCGCATTTATTGATTCCTCCTGCAACTACTTCCTATATTGTTAGCTTTGTAACATCCAAGCTTGCAGCATCCAAGGTAAATCTCCAATCTCTCTTTTTGTAAGTATCTTGGCATTGTTGGGAAATACCACAGCTGGAGGCTTGACAAGCTGTTCACTACTTCAGTTCAGTATTTTCCAAGTTCAGTCTGGTATCTTCAATCTGGTATTTTCGGAGCTCTCATTTTTTCCATCCACATATCTGCCTAATATGCTTGCAAGAGAGTAAACAAAAGTTATCTTAGCAAAAGAAACAGCTCAAATCCTTACATAATTACACTTGAATATTGTAAATATATATAGTAAGCCTGAATGTCCAATGGGTCCTCAAGTCACATGTAATGTAGATGACAGGCAATTGTAAGATTAATATTAGTAGGACCTGGGACAAGTTATTTTGTGTTTGGCCTTGTGATATTTGTTTGCATGCCATTTAATTGTATGGTTATTCCCCCAATATAAGTGGTTTGTTTCCTATTGTTGGATTGCTTTCTGTTGGATTTATGTTTTATCTATTTTTAAAATTATATTGTCTATACTAAACTTGCTTTGGCCTAAGAAGATCAATAAAGTCATCAAATAAATCGATTAAATAAAATACAAATCTTCCCTTACATAGTGCCCCTCCAAATGTCTCTGGTTACAATCCCATCATTCACAAGCTTGGTGACTGGGGGATTGTAAGAGGTGTGACTGCCACACCTGGAGAGATGGGAAGTCGGTGAATATATGGAGAACAGAAGCTGCATTGTCCATTTCTTTCAGGGAATTTCCTTGCCCTCTGAGTCACTGCTAAGCTCACCAAGCAGACACATCCCTGGATTTTTTGAACCAAAGGATTCCTTTCTCTCCTTCTCCCTTCTCCACTTCTTACTGAAAGTGTGTGAAGATCTATGCCTGTTCCCAGCAGATATCAGATCCCTTTTCCTGTTACTGGACTGAGACTGGGGACCTGCTTGATGGTTTTCCTGTTTCCTAAGAGTAAGAACAAAAACAAAATAAAATAGAACATGTGATCAGGAAGCATAAGTGGAATGGATTAATCATCTGTACTATTTCACTTGCTTTATATTTCCAAAACATTTATACTTTTATATAACCAAGGGAGTTGTGTGCATTGTGTGTGCATGTGCGTGCGTGTGCATGTGTGTTTGTTGGGAGAGAATAACTTCAATGGTCAAACTGCAGTTTGAGTTTGTTGAAGCTGGGTCCCCAAATTTGCTTTGTAAAAATTGTGCATAAATCAGATATGATTTTCTTTTGCCTGCAGGTCTCTCTTGGACAAACCTCCCCCCCCCCCGATTTTAGAATAAATTTGTGTTCATAAAGCAAGACACTGGCTTTTGGTTCTTCTAGGCTTACATTGTTTCTCCCAGATTATCATGCTCATAATCTGAGGATTGTGCACTTAGGTGATGATTTGGCAGCCACAAATATTTTCTTTCAGTTCAACAGATAGAAAATAAGTGAAATGTTGAAAAAAATCAAGGTTGAGGTTCAACCCAGCCTGGGATCCTTTCCTTGCTTTCCAACCTGAAGGTTCACTTCCTAATTCAGATGGCGTTTCAATCAGAACTAGACACAATGCTATCATTTATGCTGGCTAAATAATGTGGTGTGTAATGATAGAACAATTTAGATGTTTTTCCCCCCCCAGAGAGATGGGAAGCTGGTGATAGGAGAGGAACTACGGACCAGTCATCTCTGGTTCAAATCAATTTAAACAGCAGAAAAGAGAAGTTTCTTTCTACCATATGAGACCTGATCCATCTCTCACAGTATTGTTTGCATAGACAATCAACAAGTAGCTGAGTTCACATATTGCACTGAACCACATTTTGCATAACACATCAAGCCATAAGCCTTTAGTTACAAATAACAAGAGTGAGGCTCACACTATATGCTTAACCAAACAAATCAGTGGTGAAATCCAATTTTTTTTTACTACCGGTTCTGTGGGTGTGGCTTGGTGGGCGTGGCAGGGGAAGGATACTGCAAAATCCCCATTCCCTCCCCACTCCTGGGGGAAGGATATTGCAAAATCCCCATTCCCACCCCACTCTGGGGCCAGCCAGAGGTGGTATTTGCTGGTTCTCCAAACTACTCAAAATTTCCGCTACCGGTTCTCCAGAACCTGTCAGAACCTGCTGGATTTCACCCCTGAAACAAATGGTATATTGGTTATTGCAAAGTGAGAATATGCTCGAGACCCTATCTAGAGAGCTCCTTTCTCTGCCTTCCTCAGAGATATTTAAATCAGCCCCTAGGATGTTCTCAGTGCTTCCCAATTTCCTTGGTTTGCAGTTTGATGCAATCTCATTATTATTTAGCCTCAAATCATGAAATAATGGCCAGATTTCAGTCCTAGGTGCTATAATCCTGTTTTGTTATTAATACAATTTTCTCATTTAATTTTTTTTTTACAAGCAATAGCTCACAGTCATGAACTCAAACTGATGATGAATTCTTACTTAGGAACTTAAGGGATGTTTTGCTGGATGAAAAACAGGTCAATATTCCTTCTGGTATAGCCTATTTTATAAGCTGAAGGACTACTGTATATGCTCCATCAGGGTTGGATAGCACTGAAATAGCCAACCTTTGCCACTCCTAAGTATTCAGTGGCGATCTCAGTAACCCTCAATTGCTGAATTGGAATATATACTATGAAAGGAATGGAGGGAATAATTCAATTCAGGGCAAGTAATCATATGAACTACATTGTATCAATGTTAATGTAAATTAAATCAAATATAATCTTTATGCTGGCTCTGCATGCTTTATTTGTTTGACTTGCTCCCAAACCTATATGAAGTTTTGCTCTGAAAATGATTGAGCATTCATCAGATTATTAATGGATCTCTCTATATATCTTTTTGAATCATCCAACACGGCCCTGCAGTTTTCTTGATAATATTTCGGAAGTGGTTTGCATTACTTTCTTCCAAGGGCTGAGAAATAGTGACTGGCTCAAGATTACCCAGCTTGTGTCCAAGGTGGGACTAAAACTCCTATTACACCAAACTGGCTCTCAATATTGCTTATAATTTGTAATATTATTATACTAATAATTTCTACATGCTCCATTGAGTTTTAAACAAAACAATGGATCCTCCAGCATGCAGTCAAGTCTTCTCAAACAATTCACAGAGTTCCCAGACAGACTGGTCTTCTGAGAGTTATAGCTTTTATTACAACTGGAATTGATCAGGATGGAAAGGCTGATCTAACAGTAGAAAAGGAATAAGGAATGGGAGGGAAACAATCAAATGCAAGAATGCATTCTCTGGCTGCTGCTCTTGAAGTAATTTTGCTTTGCTCATGGAATTTCACAGTAAATCAAACAAGGTCATCCTCCAGTTGTAACCTTTCCACCACAGGCTCTGCCCCTTTTTCCTCCCATAAAAATATTATTTGAGAATTATTTGGGATAGGCTAACATGTTGGTGTTTACTGTCTACACCAAAGTTGTGAACAGCCAACATGAGGCATCTGTGGAGCACTGTAGACTATGTTGAACTGCACAGATATCATTTGAAATTCAAGGGGGAAGGCTGAATTTTATTTTGTTGTAGATTTTTTTGCAAATCTTTGGGTTCTCCCTAGTTAGTCCATATTGCATACTTTCCTATCTACACTTGCCAAATGTGTTCACTATTTATGAGAAGAAGGAGTCCTGGAAGAGTAGCACCAGTATAGCAGTGAATTCCATCTGATCTAATGATGTGAACTTTGTTCTTCCTGTTACATTTCGGCCAGCTCTGTTGATTAGTGCTGCATGTTAACTCTCTTGGGAAATCAGAGGCTGATGCTTCCCATTATGTCCTGCCAGACAAGTCTCTCCTTTCTCATGATATCTTTCTGTTGCAGGTGATAGAAATGCATAAGGAGAAAGTGTCCCGTCGTGAAATTGGGATGCTTACTGTTTGCAAGACATTTCCTCCCTATCAGAAAATCATCTACCCAAAGAAACTTGAGCCTTTGCAGCCCTATTACAGGAAACCACTGGACTTCAGCACTCTGGATGACATTGGCCATGGGATCAAGGTAAGAAAGGGACACTCTCTAATTAAAAAAATGAGATGCTTTAGTCCTCCCCTCTGTTAAGAAAGACAAGACTCCCAGATTTGGGACATAAGTGCAGCCAGTGCAAAGGATTGTGGGAGTAATAGTCAAACAGTTCTGAAAGTTGTGCTCATACCCTGGGCTGCTGAGTCATGAACAATCATAACTGATAAATGAACAGAGCTATTGCATCTATAAAGTAATAACATCAAAGACACCTGGAAATCTGTACTGAAGAAGACACTAATTCCACAGATGTCAGCTATTTGTCTCTTCTTTTCTACCATGATAATGTTTTAATGTGAATTGTTTTCATTGGGCTTTTTAGTTTCCCATGCTGACTGGGAAATTCTGGGAGTTGAAGTCCACACATCTTAAAGTTTCCAAGTTTGAAAAAAAAATGCTCTTATATACATGGTGACCCAGCCAGTCTTTCCTTGTAGTCTTTCCTTCTAATTCTGGTACCTCTTTGGGAGGATTCCTATCCTGATACATTTTTCTAAGTTCTTTCTACATATTCACTTGAAAGACACTCTGTCTTTCCCTTAAGGCTGCACTTACAGTATCAGTGCTAAGCTCAATTTGTTTTGTAGAACTTTTATGGACTGTATTATAGCAAAATATTGGTTTCTGTCAAATTTATTTTCTGATTCCTTTAAATGAGAAAAAGAATAGTCCTAGACCACGAAAGAGCTTCTCCTACTCCCCAAGCTGCAGAAGACAGATCTGCTTTCTCCAATTTAGTGAGATTTCCTCTCAGAGGAAACTGTGGAGAGAACATATATGTGACCATCAACAAATATGTGGCTTTCAGAATATTAAAGAAATTTAGCAGTTGTCCACAGAAGAAGACTTTGAAAATGTATGCCTGATTTAGCATCAGATCTGCTAAGCATCAGCAGAAATAAGGCATGTAACTAGGTCTTTTTATTAATAAATTTGGGTGTGCTGACCCATGTCGTGCAGCTTTGCTCTTGTAAAGAAGAAGATTCTTTCCCCACCCAAGAATTTGATGACTTACATAGACATAGAAATTAAACAAGAGACAGTGTGTCTCCAAGCACTTCCTCTGTGGAAAAATGTATGTGCTACTAAGCCATTACTCTCTTCCTCCTTCAACACAAAAGAAAAAAAAACTTAGGCATAATAAGAAAAAGCATAAAAATTTAGAACAGGGCTAGGGAACTTATTGAGACACTCAGTACAAGAAGGGTTTGAATCCATGTCACAGATGCTGACACAAAATGGCTACTATTGGTAGACATCCCTTTTCCAAAATGGCTGCTCTTATGGGCATGGACAATTTAAAAACACCCATTAATGAAGTAATCCCTCACCAATTCCCCATACCAAAGATTCTCTACCATTGTAGTTTGTCTTTTACTTTGGCAGATGGACACACTTCCAAACACACCACATAGTTGTAGCCAGACATCAATTTATTTTTGAAGAAGGCCTTTGGAGCTCTTATGAAGCCCAAAAGCATTTTTGGAAGATAAAATGTTAGGTTTCTATAAATTTAAATCATGAGAGAAAAAACTTAGCAGTCATCCAGGAGCATACCTGCAGGTGCATTGGTGTCCATAGGCATTGTAAGGTTTTTGAGTGCAGCTCAGAATCTGATAAATCCAATGAAACTCTGAACACAAGGCAACTGATAATCAGTTTTATTGTTTTGATCAAAAAAAGCAAAACTGGGTGATCTTTTATCTCCCACCTTAAACAGAGCAGGCAGAGAGAGAAAAAGCAAAAGCCGAAGCCGCCGCCGCCGCGCAAAAACTTTTTCTCGAACTTCTTATAGTTTACACAGCTTGCATAGATCGTCATAGTGTTAGAAACATAATTTCATATCCATTAGTTCATGCAAACCTCATGATTTTCGACTAGAGGCTTTATCTTTGCAGTTGGCACATTAGGTTACAATGGAGCTCAGCTCAGCAGGGAATCAAAAGTTGAGTTAGGTACACTCTGTGTATGCTCTAATCCTTTCAGCATCATGCTGCCTCTTCCATCAAAAACTACAAACACTGCCTGTACTAGATTCATTCTCCTTTGCAAAGAGTGATTGTAGCCTCAGGAAGCCCTTCCTCTCGAGATAATTTTCCATAGGTAAAAAAGAACGGAGAAGATTTACTCTCTCTCTCTCCCTCCATTATCCATTACCTCTCCTCTCCCTCCCTCCCTTTCTCCCTCCTATCAAATTTCTATGTTGCCTATCAAAAATGTATGACTCGGGCAGTTTACAAACAATAATCATAATCATGCTTGTGGAATTTGTCGGATGATCTTGATATGGAAGAAGTTTTAAAAATGTTTTATCATCATAAAAATTTCCACTAGTTTATTGTTTAAGATTTCCATATAGGATTATCAGTAAGTAATGATTTCTTAAAATAAGGAGCAAGGGACTGATTTTAGTCATGAAATTTTAAAACTATGATTAACCCCTCATAACGGGTGAAATCCAGCAGGTTCTGACAGGTTCTGGAGAACCGGTAGCGGAAATTTTGAGTAGTTTGGAGAACCGGCAAATACCACCTCTGGCTGGCCCCAGAGTGGGGTGGGAATGGGGATTTTGCAGTATCCTTCCCCTGCCATGCCCACCAAGCCACGCCCACCAAGCCACACCATGCCCACCAAGCCACACCCATAGAACCGGTAGTAAAAAAATTTGGATTTCACCACTGCCTCAAAACCTATTAATCCTCCACATATATTTCTATATATTTCAAACATTTCTTCTCTTTTCTCCTCCCCACAAGTTGGAATACAGTTCTAAATCAGGATCATAGAACTCCCAAATATTGTGGCCCGAATAGATATCCAAGTTGCAAAATAAGCTGTCCTTTTTTCCTCCCCATTTTGCAAACTACTTTGAAGAAAAAAAGTGGGGCTGTGTTGGTAACTGGGGTTAGGCATTGAGACTGAACTGGAAACCACATGTGCCTGAAACCGGTGAGACAGAGACATTTTGAACAGAGAGGAAGCAGAGCACAACCTCTTTCTCGCCACGCTTCTCTCTCATTTCCCAGTAGCATTCTTGTCATTTGAAACTCTGCTTCCACTCAAAGGGTTTGTGGCATTTTAACTTGCCCTGATGAGATAACCAATGCTTCAATGCTGCTAGCAGAGCAGCTGGAGAAAGACAAAAAATCATCTATATGGAAAGAAAGCTGCTAACTTAGCCATTGCACATCACTAAGTTGGAAAGAAGGAAAGGACCATTAAAACAGGTGCAATCAAGTCACTCGCTCAGCAGATAATGGCAACTTCTATGGGTAGGTAGACTAATGAAATCTTAAAGAAAGGGCAAGGACTCTAACTTAGCATGAAGAAAAATGCACCTGAGATAGAGAGAAACCAGTTTTATCTGCTGTGGTTAGGTTGCAGGCTACATTCCCCTTTGCCATATTCATGTAGCTAACCGTTGATTATGTATTTACATTAACTGGAGCCGATTTCAGAAAAGCAGAGGACTATATTTTAGCAAATCACTTTATACTTTAAAATAGGACAGAAATATTTATTTTATTTATGACATTTATAAAAAAAAATTGGCATTCACCAGCAGGCCTAATTCAATTTGAATTGGAGACTTGCGATTCAGATAAAGCAAGATGCTCTTTGCATTTGTAGTTCAAGGTTTGAAAGCAAACCAATTTGACTTGGACTGTTTTGAGAGATAATATTGATGAGAAACATATCTTCATCCAAATTGCCCATAAAGGGACTAAAGGCTTATCCTCTCATCTCAGTTACTACAATCAAAGGACCTCTTGCTAACTAGTTTTTAAGGGACATAATCACATAATGTTGCTTTCATCTCATTCTCAGGCAAACTAGAGTTATTTTGGGAACTTCTAGTGTGGAAGAAGGGACATTCCTTCTTATCCCAGAACAAACCTTGCCACATGGAGTCTCTGGAATACCGTAGTGATGAGTCTGGGAATTATATAGCCAATGACTGCTTCTGCCCCTCCCACTCATTCAGTCATTAGACACTGCACCTTTGTGTCCGTTGTAACTTGGTTTGACAAAGAAAATACCTACCTGCTTCCTGTGGCCTCCCCATGGTAATTTCAGCCGCTTGAGTGATCTGCACTACAAAATAGATTGATGTACCCATGAAAAAACACATTCCTAAAAGAGATATTGTTGCGAAAAAGAACATCCTGCCACAACACAATTGATGTCAGCGCAATTTTCTGCTGAGTCAAGGTTGGGAGGAAAGAACACTGAAGCAGCAGCCTGGATGAACCTTATGTTGTGCTGAATTAATGAAGAAACTGTTCCACTAAATAAAATACCTTTAAACATGTTCAAAAAGTAAAGCCTTTTTAGTTTTCTGGAGTCCAGATTTGGTTAACATTGAAGTATGATCACCGGCTTGCCTTTGTGGATTGGTATAGATTTGCTACCTCTGTTCACTGGATTATGTGGAGTACCAAGAGAGATGGCATAGTAAGATAGCCAGCTTGGCCCCTCGTAGGAATAAGCCCTGATATGTATGTTTGACTTGGTTGTGTGGCTTGCTGGCAATGCTCTATGTTGGCAGAGGCAGCAGGGGCAGGCTGACACAGTGAAAGAAAATGCCACAGAAATAGGCAGCCAAGGAGAAAGAGGCTGGCACACAAAAAATTGGTATCCATAGACTTGCCACTTCTTGGTTTTTAAAACAAATAACATATAGAGACATATAGACCTTTAAGTCCTAGCTTGGTACCTGTTCTCTCATTCTTGAGTTGTATATATGTAAATCATTCAAAAGTTAAATCTAAGATGTGACATAAATGTCTGTACTGAACAATCAGTCTTGAGACAATATTGTAAGTGCTAAGAGCTGAATTTTAATGTTGACTTATGTTGTCAAGGTCAGGATACTGCATACAAGAAAAAGCAGACTAAGGACTTGAGAACTGAGAAAATAAATGAAATCAAAAGCAATGTTAGCCTTATCACTGAAAAAAATAAATAAATCCTAGCACTGAGTTTAATGAAGTGACAAATTGTATTTGCTGCTGGCTATCTGTATCTAAGACTGCTTCACACCATTCAGCTGTCCTTCCCAGCATCCTCCATATATGGAAGTAAACTTGCAAAATTACCTATTGACTGTAATAACCCCAGAAGAAGCACAAAAGACATTAATTCTACAATGTGTATCAAAAGTCTACAAAGTGCTCTGAAGCCAATTGACTTGATTTGTCACTTCAAAGTTGCTTAGAATTGCAAATATACTTCAACAGGGTGATTTGATCCTAACTGTTTCAAAGCTGGTATAACTCTATTTACCAGACGTACTGGTAGGCATGAAGAGAGTAGGAGACAGTGAATGATAATAAATACTTTGTCCTACCACTTCTCATTTTGAGTTATGTAGGTAGTCCTTTGAACTGTTGTGCAGTACATCTGTGGACATGGAGATGGTTTGCAATCCCAATCTGAAAGGGCAGACTCTAGCACAACAGGGGCACTGGAAGTCCATTGTTATAAAAGCCATGGGTGTTATTCTGTGATTCTACTCAGAGTTTTCAATCAGTTTTGGTGGCACCTGTCTTCAAAGCCAGTGGCAGCTTCATAGCACAGGGCTCTCTAGTGGCTTCTTTCAGCAGGTGCAGCTTCTAGTTCCCGTGACTGAATGCCACAGTGGTGTAGGGTTTCCTTCACAGTATCTTTGTAGGGCTTCCACGGATGACCTTGAGGTCTCTTCCCATACCACAGTGCACCATAGAGTAAGGTGAATGGCCATTCTGATGATGTGTCCAACTAACTACATCTGGGCTCTGATAATAAGGACTCAATGCTGATAAGACTTTGTGTGATCCAAGACCTCCAGATTGGAGCAGGGGTGGGTTCTGGATTCAGGTACTGCCGATTCGCTCAGGGACGTGCCGCGCGTGTGCGCTTCGTGCGTGCGCGTGCGCACGTGCAGTACTTAAAAAAAGCTTCTGCGCATGTACAGAAGCAAAAAACAAGATGGCAGCGCCTACAGCGCCACCAAGAGAACCAGCTCAGGGGCGTGGCAGACCTGGGTCACTGCTGGTTCCAGCAACCCAGGCCGCCACGTTACTGATGGTTCTATAGAGCCGGTCCGAACCAGTAGGAACCCACCTCTGGATTGGAGAGACAGTCTTGGCAACAAGTATGTGTGTGTGTGAGAGAGAGGGGGGGGGGAGAGAGAGATTCATGAACAAATCCTTCCCGGGCCCTTATCTTGGCACTATGATGGAATTCAAGAAATGGTTGGAGGATTTTTCTCTTTCATAAGCATAAGAACCTCATCTTAATAGTGCCAAATGCCTCCTGGCTTTTAACATTTCCTTACAGAAGCTCTGCAGTTTTCTAGTTGCTTCCTGGCGGTTCAATAATATCACTCTGTCTAGAAATTCTGAAAATTTACTATTTGCCATAAAGAAGCCTATCATCTGCTTGCTTTAGACCAGGGGTGTCAAACTCATGGCCCACGGTCCGGATGTATCACTCGCTGGCCATGCCTGGTTTAGCGAAGGGGGAAAAAGTGATGATACGTCACATGACGATGCCGTGACAATGCGAGTTTGACACCCCTGCTTTAGACTGTCTCCCTTTTTGGAGCAGCAGGGGCTCATCACTATGTGAAGTGCTCAGATACATCTTGTTGTGGCCCGCCAGCGTCCCGTGCCGGTGATCATGGATCCCGAGGACGATGAGGCGGTTGTGGCATGGTACCATTGGCCCGTGCACCTGGCGCCCGAGTCAGAGAGCGAGGAGGACGAGGAGGCGGTTGTGGCGAGGTACCATTGGCCCGTGTACCTGGCACCCGAGTCAGAGAGTGAGGAGGCTGAGAGTCAAGCAGGGCCTTCTGTACCTCCTGAGGAGCCCATCAGGGCCGAAGAAGAAGAGGAGGAGCCTCTTCTTCTCAATGCTCGGGCACACAGGGCTGCTAGGAGAAAAGAGTGGCTACTCAGGAGGAGGTCTCCTCGAGAGTAGAGCTGCAGGCTAAGTGGCCACACCCTTAGACTATTTAAGCCCTGACCACGCTGAGCCTTGTTGCAGGAAACAACGTTTGATATCACTCTTGATCTTTGTGACTCCAGTCTGCTCATTTACTTGTTCCAGTACGGGTCTTTTTTCCTGCATTCCTAGTTCTGGGAGTATTGCCAAATACAGTCAGACCTGATCATAGTATCTCTTGGACTCCGGCCAGCTGTTAAAGATTAGACATTTACCAGCGGAGGTTTGGAAAAAAAACCTATTCTGCCTTTATTTTGTTTTCAAACTATTATGTTGCTCCTAAGAAGTTATTAGGAGACATTTATTAGTAAAAGAACAGTATTTTGCAGTTTGTGTGTGCGTATTATTGGTGGCTCTTCGCTGGGGCAGAACACATCTTTTAGTGTGAAATTCAGGATACCATGGCAAGCTACTGGCAAAAAAAGAAGAACAGAATCCAAGTGATAAAACTGCCATTGCTTTGGAAGATTTCTATGTACTACACCAACTTGTTCTTGCAGATGTTTCATCTTGTACTTGTAATCTCTCTCCTTTAGGATCAAATCACACAGCTGGCCAAAACAGGGACTCTATCAAGGCGATCAATCAAGTCCTCGGCTGGGCTGTCATCTGGAACCCTTGGGTGAGAATGGATCAGCTAATAGCAGGAGCAAGCAAAGAAACCCCCACTGAGTTAAGGCTGCTATGGCCATCTATGCTACTTGTGCAGGATAATCATCTAATCAATGATATTTTATTGTTGACAATTTATTTTATTTGTTGATCAAATTTGCATAGCAGCCCATCTCACCAAAAGCAGCTCTGGGCAGCATACAGCAAGTGGATAAAACAACAAATATAAAAATGTTTTTAAAAATATTATAAAAACAAATATATAAACTCTATACAAAGAAGATAAGAATAGCTACCTCAGCAACGGAGACATCTAACCTTGTTTTATTTGAAAAAAACAATTGTATCTGATTTAAAGGCAAAGCAATCAGGGGACTTTGAAGTAAGCAGCCCTGCAGCGGATTCCAGCAATATCTGCAAGGAGAGGTGAAGCTCAGCAACATGATGTAAGTCCCGCCCCTTTTCAACATGTGGATCACAAGGGGCGGGACATGTATCACGCTGCTCCATCCACCATCAAGCCAATTTTCAACCCTTGCCTGAAGATATCTGTTGCAGATAAACATCTTGACATCCTTCTTTATGATGGGTAGCCATTCTGCTCTCTAATCATTCCTTCCAAATTAGTACATAAATGAGAACACGTAGAACTATAATGTAAATGTATGCCTTATCAACACAATGAACAGCTATACTGTGGGTCAGTCAAGAATATTTCTTAAAAGTCTGGGCTGTATTGGTATCCCCACCAGTTCAAAGGACATATATAACTGTATATATTATTTCAATTATAATGATATAATTTAATCCATTTATAATTCAGATTAATCACTTAAATTAGTTTGACAATTAATTACATACTATTTTAAAAAATAATTGAAATTACGTTTAATAGGCATCCACAGACCAAATGATGCTTTGCATAAAAAAAATGGGTTGGTTTATTCAGAAGTAGAATAACATTCTTTAAGATGTTGTTGCTTGTCCAAAATGATACGGTTAGACATACTGATGTTATATTCTCTCTTATCAGACCCTTTCTTAGTAGTTAGAATCTTAGGCATTGGAATGGATGGGTATGATATTCTTCTATTATTTACTCAGACCAGGTATTTGTACAGAATTAAAACTTCCATGGAAACACCGGTTGTGTGTGGAATGGTGGGCTCTGGCCTGTGAAAACAGATTTGATAATAAAATGATCTAGAGGACATCACCTGAGTCTTCGCTGTTCATTCTGATCGTGGAATGAATTGATGTGGTTGGCTGTGGGTATTAAATGACTCATCTGTTTCTGTTACATAAACCACTCAGTCAAAACGCAATAGTTTCTCAGGTCTCTGGGTTCAGGCAGGCAAGGTAGTGTTTTTTTGTTGCTGTTGTTTTTGGGGTTGTTTTTTTTGCAAATGAGGATTTTAGGGGAAGAGATGCTTTATAAAGTGGCTTCCAAGAGTCACATGGGATGTGATGATGATGTTAGAAATAAAGAAAACATGCTTTTGGGGGCTGGGATGTGGACAATTAGGGTGTTAATATATGAATAACCTTTAAAGCTTACTTTAAAAATAAAATTTCTCATATCTGAGAAGCAATTCTTAAAGGAAAGTTGTATTGATGCAGGTGTGGGAAATCCAGATATGACTTTTTTTTTAATTTTAGAAAGAGCCAGAAGGTCCTAGAAGCAATTCTGCCACCACTCATCCCCGAAGGCCAACTCTCATCAGCTTCATCTTTGTCGTCCATAAGGTACCTTTAGGAGACCTCCCCCCCCCTTCTTCCCAGCACAGAGTAGAGATGTAAAGAACAACCTCGTGGGAAAAGTAATTACAATTACAAGCGATTAAACATAACTGAAAAGCAAGATTTCATGATCCAGGAACATTAAGACAAAATGTAGTGTCAAACATCTTTTATTTCACACTACAATTACCAAGAATTGTTCTAAAGCATGTGATAAGTTTTGCACCACACATGACAATCATTGTCATTTCATTATTTTGGATTTCTTCCCAAATTCCCTATTATGGTGCTAGATAACAACTATTGCATAGCACTTTATTACAATTTAGAGGTGCTCTACAGAAACTATTACCTCTTCCTTTATTAAGGATAGACAAATCTATTTACTTTGATTGTACACATTGTCCTTAAATGCTTCCCTTTTTGTAACAAATAGCCTGAAGGGAAAAAAACAGTATCACCAAGCAAGTATATGAGGTAATGTGCTAGCTCAGACTGTTTCCTGTATGGTGTTTTTCTATGTCCAGAGATGGACAAAATGTGTCCCTCTAGATGTTGTTGGGTTCCAGTTCTCATCAGCTGTGATAGCAAGCCAGTGATGATGGATTACGGGAACTGAAGCTATCCCATTCCAGAATTACAAGTCTATTATTATTTTAACACAAGGGGTATGGCTACTTTCCTTCCTTTTCCACTGCTTTTTCAACAAATGTTCCTCTGAAACCTGTCCTTGTTTAAATGTCATAGTAACCTCCCAGAAGCTTTGAACAGCACAAGTATGAAAGTGCCTTCTGAACCAGATCCACCACCACCACCACCACTGGAAGCAGATGATTTTCTTCTCCCTTCTCAAACAGATTTTTTGCCACCTCCTCCTATTCAAGTGGAAGATGTTCTTCCTCTGCCTTACCCTGATACAGGTAAAAGCTTTTTAAAGCACTAGGAAAATAAATCAAAGTGTCTCAAGCCCTTAATGAGGGTGGCATATACAACCCACCTAATAAATGTCAGCTAGGAAGCATGGGAACAGTATCCAGTGATCTTGGGAATGGAATGGCTTAGCATATAGTGCCTGAGTTCATAAATTACACCATGCTAGAAGTGATTTGTTTGATTGACTTATGTGACCCAATCAATTAGGTCTTATTTAGCAAACCATGACTTGGTATAAGGGCTCAATTACAGAACACCGAGTAGATGAGACAGTTGACTCGCCTATTTGTGAAGCAGGCACCATATTTGTTTGCAGATCTTGATTTTCCAACTTTTCCTCTACCACCATCCCTGGACAATTCCAACTGTGGTCATCTGAAGCCTCCTCTTCTGCCACCTCCACCACCCCCAGAGAAATTGTCGTGGGCCCCAGAGACCTATCTGGAGAGAGGTACCTTAGTAAATATATGAGAATTGCCTCAACTCTGAATGACTTCTGTCTCCTAACCCTAGATGTTGAAATGCCAAGGAACCAAAAACATTAGGAGGCATTCTTGTTGCCTTGTACTCCTAGCCAGTAATGGTTCATAATGGTTCATTATACACAGGACAAAGTCAAATCCACACATTAAAAGAAAAGTTCTCAGCTCAGCTGAGAATGAAGTGATACTTTTTCCAAAACTCTTTATTAACTATAGTAAATCTTGGGGAAGAGATAGGTAGGATTATCTTCCATCTTAATTAGTATAAACAATCATTTCCATCCAGCCTTTTTCAATAGCAGCCAATTATGCACTTCTATCCCATTTGCCTCAGTGAATTTGGCTATAGCAATGAGTGGCATAAGGTGGCATAAACCTACTTGATTGTATTCCCCCTCATCTTGCATTCTATCTCTTTAGCATCCCTGGGTTATCTAAGGATGTAGCTAGTTGACCTTTTATTTGTTCCATTGATTCTGACTCCATTTCTCCTTCTCTTGTTTTCAGTTGTGACTCTTTACCCTTACGTTCAGAAGAAGGAAGATGAACTCTCATTTACAGAAGGGGTCATTATTTACGTGACACGGAAATACTCAAATGGCTGGTGTAAGGGTGTGACAAGTGATGCAGAGGGATTGTTCCCAGGGAATTACATTGAACCTTTGCAATGAATGAGGCAGAATGAAAGAGGATAAAAGACAGGATCCTAACACAAGTTTTATGGAGAGCATGTAGTAGTCCCACAGCGAGATAGGCTGCAAATAAATTTAACAAATAAATTTATGTCTTTCCTAGTTTAAGTTGCCAGGAAATCAGTATTTCCCTGACTTACTTAAGCTAGGCTAAAATCAAGCGAGTGAAAGGAAGGTATCAAGAGTACTTTGGAAATTTCCCTAAATCCATTGCAATATAAACACAGGATTTATGGTTCCTCTTCCTCTGCAGTGCTTCACAAAGCCTAAAATCTTGCTCAGCAGTTAATAAAGAGCCCATCAGGGCTAATTTCTATCCTTACAAAAACAGTGATTGCTTAGAATTCTGAGGTTCTGTTTGCCCATGTTTGATAAATGTGATGAATAAATAAATGAATCCAGCAACAAACTTTCTATTATTGTATAGAAAATAAACATGCTGTAAAATATCCTTGAAGGTTTTGTGTGGTTTTTCAATATGCCAGCAGGTGGTGCTATTCTGTAGTTTAACTCCATAGCAGCAACTGCCCCTCTCTGTCCACTCCTGAAATCTTATTTGCATCCCAAAATTATACCACCTAATTTCACACATTCAAGGCTCTAGAAACACAGGAATCATGAAATAGGTATTTGAATATACTTTATAAGCAATTTGTGTCAGCTGAATATACAAAAGATAACTTAACATTTAATATTTGCTAGGTATTTTTTGTATGATGTGTGTGTGTGTGTGTGTGTGTGTGTGTGTGTGTGCGCGCACGCGCTATAAGAGAGTTGCCATGGCTTTAAATTCCAAAAATAACAAGCAGAAAGGAGTACAACACAAAAGAATATGGGATATTTGCAGAGAATACAGACCAAGAGAGGATTACAAATAAACATTTTAAAAGAAGACAGTCTGCTGGTTTGGTTATGGAATCCGAGATGGCAAGCACATTTCAAGCCAAGGAGAAGTCCATGCTGGAGTTTTGGGGTACAACACCTTGGGAGAGAAAAGTCAAATGCTCAATTTTAATAAATGGAAATTATTCTGGCAGCAATACATGTGTATCTACAGTAACAAATTCAGTGGAAACCTGTTCCAGTGTTGCACAGAAAAAAGGCATAATCTAGGTGTCTTATGGTTTGTCAACTGTTGAAATGTAGTGCATAACTGTTGTGTGTCTGTTGTGGCAGTGTTATGACTGTAGTTTGTCTGGATGAACAGGTTCCACTGACTTCTCTTTCTAATCTTGATCCCATACCTCCGTAATGTCACTAATCTCATATTGATTGTATTCCTTTTCCTGAGCAAAACATGAAATATAGAGTTTAGCATAGTTAGCATATTCACTCTTATAAAGCTCCCTGAATCAGTTTTAGGAAGCCATGATGCAGCACCATCATTCAGCCTGGACATCTTGTTAGCAAGCTGGGGAAGTGTGTGAATTATTTTCTCCAGAAGACCATTTCTCTTTATCCCTCTGCCTCCAATTTATCAGGGAGTATATGCAGTATTATTTGAATAGAACAGAGAAAAAAAGTCCAAAGTTAGATCTGAAATTACAGGATAATTATAGATGAATGGGAAATACATACAGAAATAGCAGATTTTTTCATGTAGTTTCTTGTAGTCTCCTACTTTCTACATTTCTAAAGTCATGGGTCAGGAATTGTGGTTATCCAGTTACTGCTGAATTATAACTGCAAACAACCCCAGCTAACAAGCCCATTATAAGGAGGTGTAGCATAGCAACATCTGAAGGGCCATGCTGTACATCGATTATCATCAGCAATAGTTGTTTTTAACATGTTCCCTACACCAGGGGTCTCCAACCTTGGCAACTTTGCAACTTGTGGACTTCAACTCCCAGAATTCTTCAGCCAGACCCCTGCTCTACACATCTAAAATACTTTGTTTTCTTGTTTCTATACATCAAATAGGCAGCACCACAAGCCTCATTTAGGTAGCAGTTTCTTTTTGAGGAACTGAAATGCTTCCTTGAGGCTCTTGTAGATCAGAGTTCCCCAACCTTTTCAGCTTTGCTGAGTGGCAGTGGGGGGAGAGGGGAGGATTCCACACTCGCCCACTACTTCCGCAGCCCGGTTCCGAAAGGCTCAAGGCCTGGTAGTGGGTCGCAGCCGAGGGTCGGGGACCTGTGTTCTAGGTGACTGATCAACTATGGCAAGAGTTTTCTCTTGTTTTCTCTTACAATTTGCTTGGCTAAAAGTTGCCCTGCCAATCTGGCACCTTATAAAGGAACTGCAATGTCCAGCCCATGTTGAGCTCTTGAAATGCCTAGTTATTGGCTATGTTGACTGAGAATTATGGAAGCCAAACATTTGGAGAGCAGCAGATTGAGGAAGTATACCCTAGGGCTATGATGGCGAACCTATGGCACGCGTGCCACAGGTGGCATACAGAGCCCTCTCTGCGGGCACGTGAGCTGTCACCCCAGCTTAGCTCCACCGCGCATGCACGCGCGCCTCCCACCGGCCAGCTGGTTTTCGGGTCTCTGCCACACATGCGCGGGGTCGTGGCGCATGTGGGAGACATGCGTGCATGCGGGGGGCAGGAGCATGGAGGGTCACATGCGTATGCATGGGGCACACATGGGGGTCGCATGTGCATGTGTGGGGTCGCACGTGCATGCACAGGGGGTTTGCACGTGCATGCGCAGGGGTTCACATGCGCATGCGCAGGGGGCAGGGCACACAGAGGGTTCACGCGCACATGTGCAGGGGGCGCGGGGGGTGTGCATTGCATTATGGCACGCAGCAACGAAAAGGTTAGCTATCAGTGCCCTAGGGCAGTGATGGCGAACCTTTTTTTCCTTGGGTGCCGAAAGCACGTGTGCGCACACTATCGCACACATGTGCGTGCCCACACCCATAATCCAATGTTCCCCCGCACGCCCCACCCCCCTGCGCATGCGCGTGTGACCTCCCGTGCTTCCCCACCCCCACACATGCGCACATTATCCCCACCCCGCTCCCCCGTTTCCCAACTCCTGGTGGGCCCAGTAGGCCCGTTTTTCACCCTCCCCAGGCTCCAGAGGCTTCCCTGGAGCCTGGGGAGGGCGAAAATGGCCTCCCCACCCCCCCAGAGCCTCCGTGCGAGCCGAAAATCAGCTGGCCGGCGCACACATGCACGCTGGAGCTGAGCTAGGGCAACGGCTCACGTGCCGGCAGATATGTCTCTGCGTGTCACCTGTGGCACGTGTGCCATAGGTTCGCCATTACAGCCCTAGGGCATTGATCTCAGCAATAAAATGAGCCCTTAAAGAAATCAGTATTTTGGGCTCAATTAGATGATTATGTCCTGCCCAGCAACAATGATACATGGAAATTACCTTGTAGCATTTTTTTTTCCTTTTGGGCATAGTTTTTGAAGATATAGATAAGAGTTTATTTTACATTATACAATACTTGCTTTGTTTTGATGTGTGAATCCAGCCACTGTGGCTTGTGAACAGTGGTTTATGGCTTAATAGTATACGAACTCAGCCGAACCTGGCTGAGTAGGTAAATCATAGATTAAACGAAACCTGATCTAGCAGACACATAATTCTGCTCCATTTAGATCTACCGCAGATGATTTTATTGTCACCTTCAATGAGGCAGCAGGACCCGACTGCTTTTATATGCTTTGGTAGCAGAGAGAAGCCTTTTCTGTATCCCCAAAATGGATAAGCAATTTTTAAGAAATGCAGCAGCATTTTCTTCATAGGCAAGCAAAGCATATGAGGCAGCAGGCACCCACCCACCCTTCCTGGAATGGATGGCCAAACTGCATAGAGAGCCCTTATCTCGAGATCAAAAGAAGGGGAGACCCAGAGACAGTGCCCAATGAGAGAAAAGGTGGGGGGGAGGGGGGAAACAGAGCAGAAGCCAAGCATGAGGCAGTGCAAGGTTAATTGCTGAGATCTTTCCACGCTGTATGGCAGGTAAACCAAGGAGAATGGCTGCTTCTGCCAAGTCTTTCCCTCAGGATGTTTCCTTGAGAACTTCTTGAAGGTGGGAACACACCTCTATGGCAGAGTCCCAAGGGACTACAGTAGCCCGGTAAGCCCCAGGTTGGTTTTTCTCCATTTCCTGAATGAGCTGATGCATGGGATAGCCCTTCCTTGGGAAGGCAACATCACTGGACTTCATTGCCATGGAAGGGCAGAAGTCATTGGCTCCATCTCCCACATAGAAGATTCTCTCAAATTTGTTTCCCTCCTGAGCTCTTTCTTCCAGGTATTCAGTCAGGATCTTCTGCTTGCACATATTTGAAGGGCACCGTGGGCAATTGTGTGAATGGTAAGGGCCCAAGATGAAGTAGCCCGTCTTGTCAAAACTAGAAGGGTTACTGAATATTTTACGGAAGAGGGAGTAAACCCCTGCGGCCTTCAAAGAACATTCAATGCCAAACATGTTGGCATCAGAGATGAGGATAATCTCAAAGCGGTTCTGGTGCTTAGAGAGGAACTGGAAGAGCTTCTGCATGCCAGGAGAGAAGGGAATCTTTTCATAGACTGCTTTGAAGTCGGCCATCTTTACCCCTTGATCCCCCAGATATTTCAAAACCCGCTGCATGTACTCATTGTAGAAGCCTTCCCGGAAGGTTTGGCGTATGGACTCTGGCAGCTTTTTCTCAGGAGCAGCCTGGACGACAGAATCATCACTATTCTCATTTACAATAGTCTCATCAAAGTCAAAGACCAGGAGGTACTTTTGGCTTTGTGTGGCCGCCATTGGCCCATCCTGCAACAAAAGGAGGTTTGGTTAATGGAAAGCCAACTACAGTGTTTACGTTGCTTTGCCCTTCTGACAATGCAGCCCATGCCCAACCTGATTGCCTTCCTTATCTTGACAACTCCCAGAATTTCCCAGTCAACACAGCCATTCCTGAGAATTCTGGGAATTGACATCCCCACATCTCCCTGGCTGCGATGACTGTTACAATGCCACTTCCAGCAAACATAAGAACTGAATGCTTTCCCCTTGATGGCAAAACAGTGTTCAAAAATATTTCTGCATTATTTTTGGCTCCAACTTTGGTGTACCCTCCCCTTCCTACCTGAACCATGAACTATCTGCAGATGTTCTGAGGTGCCACAAACAGCAGGCAAAGGATGAGATGTTGAGTACATAGGCAGGTGCATCCATAGCAGAAGATCCTTTTCATGCACAAATAGATGATACCTCTATTTGGCCCTAACCAAAGCAAAGAAGGTATGACTATGCTTAAAAAAAACCTGAAAGTCTATCTTTGATATGCCCTTATTTTTAGTTTTGGTTCATGGAGAAAAAAAAGAAGGAATGGTGACAAATTATGGAATTTGCTACTTATACATTCTATTTTATAACCTTTACTCCCTGAAAGGATTAGAATGCTTTGAGGTGTTTGCATTCAGAAGGACTAGTAACTTTGGTGCCTTACAACTTCTTGAAAATGTGATGATTTTTATCTCCCTGTCCAATGCCATTAAGGTCTGTAATTATTAGTGATTTTCACATTTATGATGAAGTCACTTAGCTCTGTTGTAATAAAATTGAGATTTCAAGTAATTCCAAGTGAACTACTTCATCATTGCCTATTATTCTTTTGTGCCCACTCTAAGTCCAAGTGGGACATCATGTTTTCTCCTCACCTATCTTCAGTTCTTGACCTTAAGAGGCTTAATTAAGTACTCAGCACAGGGGATCAGTGTTTAAGTTTCTTTTAATCCTGGTCACATCCTTTCCTGATCCAGGCAATTTATGTCCTTGGAATTCTTGCTTGTAACAAAGAGGCAGTGATAGGATACCAGCGAATTTTGGAATACATGAAGGATTGGAGGAAAGGTGGTTAGGATAATGGGCAGCCTTAAGCAGTTATTTGCACTGATATTGAATATGGATTGCCTGAGATTTTGAAGTTTCAGTTTAATTTTAGAAGAAGGTTTTGCATTTGCAATTGTTCAACAAAAGTTTTCTGCCTAACGTAGATGAAATTTTGATGACTGGTCAGATGGCCTGCACCTTCCACATCACCTCCAAACACGTCCCTCTTGATTTTTCTTACCTCTGCTGCTTCCCATTGGTTGATGAGGTCTAATCAATGAAGCGGTGCGGCCTATAGCTCAGTGGTGAAATCCAATTTTTTTTACTACCGGTTCTGTGGGTGTGGCTTGGTGGGCATGGTTTGGTGGGCGTGGCAGGGGAAGGATACTGTAAAATCTCCATTCCCACCCCACTCCAGGGGAAGGATACTGCAAAATCTCCATTCCCACCCCACTCTTGGGGGAAGGATATTGCAAAATCCCCATTCCCTCCCCACTCCAGGGGAAGGATATTGCAAAATCCCCATTCCCTCCCCACTCTTGGGGGAAGGATATTGCAAAATCTCCATTTCCCACCCCCCTCCAGGGGAAGGATATTGCAAAACCTCCATTCCCACCCCACTCCAGGGGAAGGATACTGCAAAATCTTCATTCCCTGCCCACTCCAGGGGAAGGATACTGCAAAATCGCCATTCCCACCCCACTCCAGGGGAAGAATATTGCAAAATCTCCATTCCCATCCCACTCCAGGGGAAGGATTCTGCAAAATCCCCATTCCCTCCCCACTCCTGGGGGAAGGATATTGCAAAATCTCCATTCCCACCCCACTCCTGGGGGAAAGATATTGCAAAATTTCCATTCCCACCCCACTCTGGGGCCAGCCAGAGGTGGTATTTGCCGGTTCTCCGAACTACTCAAAATTTCTGCTACCGGTTCTCCAGAACCTGTCAGAACCTGCTGGATTTCACCCCTGCTATAGCTTTTGAGTGGCAGGGGTATGTAGTTAAACTGAACCACAGAGCCTGTGGCCACCCTGTTCCAGTGTTATTTCACAGCATGTCAATACAGTATCCGATGATTCTGAGGCTTTCCTTTTCTACCCCAAGTTTTTTGAGAATAGTGCTCACCTTAAGAAAGCATTGCAGCCCGATACCTTCGAAACACCTTTTCATCTTCTTCAGTACTTTAGTTTCCAACGTGATGCATCCCCCAATGTATACACTCCCTTTGCTGCCGAAGAAACCAGAGATTTTATAAATGCCAACTTTGTTCAGCTTGTCCTGCTCACTTTAGATTTTGCCCCATATTGAAAATAAACTCCGCAGCCTGTTTTCCAAAATGACTTTATAGGTAGTCCTCGACTTACAACCATTTGTTTAGTTCAAAGTTACAACAGCACTGAAAAAAGTGACTTATGACCGTTTTTCACAATTACAACTGTTGCAGCATTCCCCATGGTCATGTGATCAAAATTTGGGTGCTAAGTAACTTGCATGTATTTATGACGGTTGCAGGGGGTCATGTGATCAACTTTTGTGACCTTCTGACAAGCAAAGTCAATGGGGAAGCCAGATTCACTTAACAATCATGTTACTAACTTAATAACTACAGTGATTCACTTAACAACTGTGGCAAGAAAGTCATAAAATGGGGCAAAACTCACTTAACAACTGTCTTGCTTAGCAACAGGAAATTTTGGGCTCAATTGTGGTTGTATGTCGAGGACGACCCGTATTGCTCGTTTCACAACAGAAATTCCTCACCAAGTACAAGACTACATAAGAGCCTCTCCTTAGCACGGTTCAATTAGCTGCAGAGCTGAAGAGATAAATATTTTAACTTCCCCCATCAACCTGGAAATGCAGGTTCTTGTGCCTAAGAAAATAATCACAGCAAAAAGAAGGACCAATTTGCCTCTATTCATTGAAACTGCCTTGCCAAATCCTAATAAAAAACATGTGTAGCAGGAGGAGTTGAATTTTTCTATCACAATAAAATGGCGAAATATTTTGACTTTTTAAACAGAGATGAACTCTCAGCGCCTGGGTAGCCATCAGATGCTAGAGCAACGTCCTCCAACTTAGCACTTCTCAGATGTGATGCATTCTGAATGCAACAATCTCCAGCCAGCTTGCCATCTCTTGTAAACCTCAAGTGTTTCTTTCACTCTTTTGGCTCCAGGGCTGGATCACTCCTTAGCAGAGGTGGGTTCCTGCCAGTTCGGACCGGCTCTATAGAACCGGTAGCGGGAATTTCCCCCCGCTCGCCGAACCGGCAGCGATGGCTGGCTGGACACCCTCCCCGAACCGGCTCTCTCGGCAGCGCCGTAGGCGCTGCCCTCTTGTTTTTTGCTTCTGCGCATGCGCAGAAGCTGTTTTTTTGCTTCTGCGCGTGCACAGAAGCTGGGTTTTTAGCACTGCGCATGCACGCGTGCGTAAGGAAGCAAACCGGCAGCGAGGTAAGCCAGAACCCACCCCTGCTCCTTACCCATGAGGGAGAAGCTAAGATGGCAGAGAGCTTTTCTGGAAAAGTATCTCTTTATCACCATATTTTTAATCTATTGTTGTAAATGCCACACTTCTGCTGCATTACGGGAAGCCTCAACATTTAAAAAGAGTTGAGAAAACTCCAGGACTTTACTAATCCTCATGGGAAAAAGAAGGAAGAGATATTGTACACGTTCTGCAAGGCAAGCTAGGGCCAAGCTGACAAAACAGTTGAAAGTCGATAGTTACCTAATGCGCAGGCAGCCAACTCCTCTAGGTATTCTTACTCCCTCAAATTCCTCCGTTGGATATGATGCTTTAGAACAGAGGTCTTCAAACTTGGCAACTTTAAGACTTGTGGACTTCAACTCCCAGAATTCTCCAGCCAGCATAGCATAGCTGGCTGGAGAATTCTGGGAGTTGAAGTCCACAAGTCTTAAAGTTGCCAAGTTTGAAGACCTCTGCTTTAGAAGCAGAGATTGAAAGTCAACAGCTTACAGATCTCTCCTTTTCAGTGGAAGAGACCTCCCCGCCCATCAAACACACTGAGGCAATCTGCTCTGCAGCTGCATAGTTATTACAGGATGAGGGTGTGAATACCTACCTACCTGATGAACTTAAAGAACAAAAATGTAACTGATTTTTCTAACCAAACAAAGTCTTCTGGCAGCTCAAACAGTTCTATCTTTGACTTGTTGGTTAACACTTAAAATCAAAGTGGACTCCTTGAAAGAGGTCTTTGTACTGTAAAACCAGCCAAATGACAACTAGCTAAAGCACATCAAAACACGTCAAACTCAAAGTGTGTCAAACTCACGGCGTCACGTTGCCATCACGTGGCGTTTTGAGACATTTTCCCCTTCGCGGAGCTGGGATGGGCATGGCCTGAGCATGACACATCCGGCCCGCAGGTTGCCAGTTTGACACCCCTGAGCGAAAACATGAATCTCCTGTATAAAGTTTGCCACAAAAGCAGCCAGTAGGGAAGCCAATGGGCAACCTTACCTTTACACCTAGGAAAAGAAAGAGCAACAATCCAAGAGAGATGACCCCTGGGAAAGGGTGAGCAACAAACCTCCAGTGGGCATGTAACCAAAAGAGAGAGACATTTAAATTGTAAGTACCATCTATATAGTCTAAACAAATCACCTTATAAATATTAAATAATAGCAAATAAAGGATGATGTGGATCAAAAAGAACAATTATCTTATCCTTAAGCCAGTTACTATGCTGTGAAAAGCAGCTGATTGATTTACAGCTGAGTAGTTTCCATCTTGTAGAAGCAGAGAGCAATTTTTACTTACAGTTCCCAGTATGTTGTTTAAAATGAAGACTTTTCTGCTTCATTTCCAATCTTCTACAATGTGTGTTCTGCTCAGAGGAACTCAGCCCACTCCTAAGCCAATCTGGCCATGAGAATATTACCACTTTAAAGAATAAATGTGACCACTCAACTTCATTTAATCTCAAGGACACCTTATCAATTCTATCCTGAGAGATGGCTGCCCACACAAAAAGTCTTCTTTATCTAAAGCAAGACAGTGCACAGGCAACTTTCTGGAAAAAAATCTTATTAACTCTTTTAGTGCCGTGCCAGATTTGGAAAACGCTGACGATTTGAGAGAAATTCCAGTGGCAACACACAAAGTAGCCAGACCTCTTATCGATCTGGTTTTACCAACTACCCAAGACAGTTGCCATCACTTTGAGAGAAGACCTCTTGGTCCCCCTCCTCTGTCCTATGGAATCTAGATAGGCAGATATCGACACAGCAGGCTCAAATCCCTCCACCCTGCCCCCTATTGAAGTAGCACAACATCTAGAAACTTCAAAGAATAAAAAGCTGGATGCTGCTGACAGTTAACAGGAAGGTTTTGATTGCCTAAAATTCTGGGAACCACTACCTGAGTAGTAGCTTAACATACCCAATAACTGCCACACATTCTAATCTTCCAGGCAAACTTTTGCCCCAAGAATCACATGAAATCATGACAATGGCAGCCCCTGAAGCAGGAAGAACATCGCTGGGGCAGAACCAACCACTCCAATGAATTATGTCAGAGTGCGCACAGTGTGACTATGTGAGATTACCCAGGAGCAAATATATCACACAGAGGTTTGTAATAATAAATAGTGGTTTATCTCTACAAAAGAATATACATACATGTACTAGGCAAAGGTCAAACAATCAATCAGCAGTTTACAGCACCAGAGGTGGTATTCACTTACCTTCCCTACCGGTTCGCAAATATGAGTGCGCGCGTGGCTTGCACGCATGCGCACGGCTTCAAAACATGCAGAAATAGGAAGGCATAGTGTCGGGGCGGGTGGGCAGGCCCACCCACAGGTCATCGCTACCGGTTCGCCCGAACCGGTCCGAACCGGCAGAATGCTACTTCTGTACAGCACGGAAGCACACACACAGAGATACACCCTCACAGGGCCTCTCTCATAATACAGCCTCTTAAAGTGATAACAGTCAAATAACCCTGCTGACTCATTCCTACCATCATTACAGCATTACAGCATTACAGCAGCTGGTCAGCTCTTAAAGTATTTCCCTGACAAATTATACTGACATGAAACAACAATTTGCTAATTATTACCAAGAGCAAACCACCACAAACGTTATCTGACTCTATACAGCAGCATGAGAATGGCAAAAGCAGCCCAAATTACAACCAATGTGTCTTCCTACATACTGAAGGAACTTTGGATCTTATTTCATCTTTAGTGACTGCATGAGCCATATTATTCATTTATAGACTTCAATACATCTCCTCAGTCACCCCCTATGACAGCAAGCAAGGAAGTTCCTCACAGAATCACTATCCTTGCTCTCTTGGAATAGGAAGCCAGAAATAGAGACCTAGCTTTTATAAGCTATGTATGCCAGTGCAACATCCTTATGTTCCAAGAGACATGGTCAACAAATGCTCTCTTTTTTGAGGGATATAAATCATGATCCCTCTCAGCAGTTCCTGGCATCAAGAGGAGGGAAACTTCATGCTGATCTGAGTGTTCATATCTCAGCCACTCTAAACACTAAGATTATGTTATTTTAGAATCATCTGAGAACCTTGCACAAACAGCTATTCTCAACTTTTCTGGAAATTGCTTCTCATTAATTTCTACATACTTCCCAACATCTCTCAATCACGTATTGTGGAAATTTGGGGAAAAGTGGAAAATTACATCAATGCTATTCAATTACACTTTCCCACTGCTCACACCATCACTGCAGTGCCAAACTAGGCCCAAATGATAATCACCTTTTGCCAATTCCACCCCCCCCAAAAAAAAATTTCACCTAATTTGCAGACTGTGTCCCCCACCCCCCACCTTCACTCCTAATTAGAGAATCTAAAAACCACACTGAAGACGGGGCTTACAAATGTTACAGACATTTTATAAATTGATTTGCAAATTCTGCATGGCACCACTAGTACCAACTACCCAGCAGAATTCTCACATTGGGCAGGCACAAGGCCCTCCCTGATTGACTATACTGCCATATCAAGAAATTTATCTTCTTCAGTTTTCCAATTCCGTACTGACAACTGTTCTGAGAGTGATGACTGTCCTAACAGGTTGCTTCTGAAGCCCTTTGTTGCCCCCTTTTTACAAACCTATCCTATTCCATCCAAAACTATTCCCAAGGGACAAATAAGAACAAAATGGACAGGTCAGATGAAGAACAAACTAACCTGAATGCTCTCTGCCAATGAGGCATTTCACCTACATATACTGTAGCTATTTTGGATGACAAGTCCCCTGAGCAGACTTTGCCATTCAGCTAGTTCAGCTTCTCCAGCCAATTCTCTCTATCCATCCATCTGGCACTAATAGAAATCAGAGCTCCTTTAACCAATCCTGATTCGATAGAAATTGCCAGCCAGCCAAGAAACAACTAATTTCCTGCTTTAAGAAATACAAAAAGGATCCTCTCTCCTACTCAGCTCAAGACCTGCTCTTATTCAAGAAAAATATAAACAAGTCTTACAGGCAAAGAACCAACTAATCTCTACTACTCATTCTAAGAATTGTGGAAATGTCATCGCCTTGCTAAGATATGCCATGAGAGGAATATCTGGCATCCAAATAACCACCTAATAGAGCAAATCAAGACCTTTAAATATCTGGGAATTGTATTCCAAGCTATTGGTAACCGTAAACCTGCAGCAATTAAAGTCTTCTCAGTTAAGATCTGAGCCCACCTCCTTTTTGTTGCTCAGTTCAGCCCCTAAAGAGTTCAGACCAGGTTTTTGAGAACCATCTTTCCAGCACCTTGCTTGAACCTGGTCCTTCACCATGAAGCTGGCCTTCTTAAAATTGAAACTTCTGCATGGATTTACATCTTCTCTTACTAGATTAAGTTGTCTTTCTTTCCAGTCGGTGTGGCCCCATGACAGCTTCCAGTGTTTCTGGAGCCAGGCAATACATGCCAAATTGCAACTCGATGGTTATTCATGGCCAGCCATCACCTTGATAGGCTACGAATGTACACTTCTTGATCTTAAACAGTGAGGCATTGATGTAGAGCTGCAAGCAGACTTTCTATATCTACGCAGAAACATCTTCTTAAGCTATTCTGCACATTTCCAACCAGGTAGATATCTCAGTCACATAACAATCCCAAAATTCTGAAGGGACTTATCCTTAGCCAGATTTAATGCTCTCAAAACAGCTGTTACTGAATGAAGATACAAAAAAAAATCCCCTTTGAACAGTAGATGCTCTACTGTGAGGTAGAGGAATAATTGAATCAATGGAACATATTATTCTTTATTTCTCTCTCTATGCAAATACTTGGCTGGAATTATTATTTTCACTCTTTACTAAATATCCTGGTCATTCAGATTTATTTTTTCTCAAGATGTTATTATCAGATCAATCTGATTTTATTTCCTTGACCACAGCCAGGTACTATAGATTGCACAAAATGCCATAGCATTTACTCTAACTTTTTTTAGATATTTTAGATATATATTTTTATTAATTAATTGCAATTCTTGTATTTTATTTGTTGGTCTATGACCAAATAAAGATTTGATCCTTGTTCATGCAAATATTTATTTTTCAGCATTGTTGCTATACAAATCCAATCAATCAATCAATCAATCAATCAATCACTTTCCAACTTTTCTTTTTACTTTTTACTGACCCCTTATGTGCAGAAAAAAATCCTGTGTAACCTGCCATTTGTCCCTGAAGAATATATTTGAATATAGCAGGGATTGTAGGATTCAACTGAATAAGGCAATACCTGCTTTTAAAGCATTAAAGGCAGTCATGTATGCCACCAGTTGCACTAATAAGGCTGTTCTCCCATAGCACTTAGACTTATATACCGCTTCATAGTGCTTTACAGCCCTCTCTAAGCGGTTCACAGACTCAGCATATTGCCCCCAACAATCCGGGTCCTCATTTTACCCACCTCAGAAGGATGGAAGGCTGAGTCAACCTTGAGCCGGTGAGATTTGAACGGCCAAACTGCAGCTAGCAGTCAGCTGAAGTAGCCTGCAGTGCTGCACTCTAACCACTGCGCCACCTCGGCTCTCATACTTGGTGTGATCTTTTTTTAAAGCTCCATATACATTCATCGAAGGATCCATTTATTGTTTGAATATTAAGATGAAGTAAGGTAAAATGGTGATGTCTCACAGAGTCTCCAGTCAGTGCATAGATATCTAGTCAGATTCTGCTATCAACTGACTGAAAAGGTTTCTTTGATCTTGATGAGGAATAGAAGTATTTGGACAGTACAAAGAATGTGCTTTCACAATCATCTGTTCGCACATGTAACATATGTGTATTCCCACTAGTTGTCCTTTGTAATGCTCAGACTGCCAGCCAATGTACAGCGTGTCTGTTTATATTGAAAACTGGGGAAATTCTAAGCCTTGACAAAGTTTTTCCAGCAAGCATGCAAAACAAAGCAATTTTGACTTACATACAAAACAAGCCTCATGTGTAAGGTGATTTGCCCAAATTTCTATCATGGGAACATCAAGAAAGATTCACATTCTTCTATCGTATATGTTACCCTAAAATAAAGAGGTGCAACTCAGGGGTGGGTTCCTCCCGGTTCGCCCAAACCAGGAGCGACCTGCCCCCCTGTGCCCCTTTTGGATCCCAGGGGCTGTAGGGAGGCTTGCTAGGCCCAAAACGGGGTGTGTGTGGGGGGGTGCGCCCCCCCGTGCCCCTTTTAGCTCCCAGGGGCTGTAGGGAGGCTTGCCAGGCCCCAAACGGGGCGTGGGGGGGCG
>QLTV01001499.1:74642-110776 GCA_003457575.1 Thermophis baileyi
TGTCACATGACCATCCAACCCCTCTCCCCCGGTCACATGACCTCTAAGCCACTCCCACCAGTCACATGACCGTCAAGCCACTCCCACAAAATTAAGCCACGCCCACAGAGTGGTAGTAAAAAAAATTGGAATCCACCCCTGGTGCAACTTTGGGAGGTGGGAGAGTTGAAGACTCCTCTTGACCTTTGAATGGCATGCTTGATAACCCCTCTCAGAAAGTAGACAGGACAGTTTAATGCAAGGTACATTTCAATGTAATGGAAATGAATTTATATAAATACAATGAACAACTCTACTTCTTACGAACTTACTCTTTTTTTTCTTCGTGCCACATTAAGCATTTAATCTGCAGCCCACTTTCAAAGACCTCCTTCTGCAGCCAGGATTCTCTAGACTGCTTAATGCTAATTCAGTTTTCTGCAAACCAAAACTCTCCATACATTTTGGATTAAAGAACGGACAATGTGGGGCACTGAGTATGTTAGTGTACTGGAGCTGGGGAGACTCAGGATCAGAGTTCTTTCTGCTTGGGCCTTATTACTGAGCCATTTACTCTTACTAAGCCTGGCCTACCTCATTAAGTTGTATGCATGAAGATAGAAAGAGAGACTCCCTCCTCATGTGCTGCCTTGAGCTTGTGGAAGATCTACAGCAGGGGTATCAAACTCGCGGCCTGCGGGCCAGATGTGTCATGTGCTGGCCAAGCCCACGCCCAGTTTAGCGAAGGGGAAAAAAGTCCCGATACATCACGTGACACTGCTGTGACGATGCGAGTTTGACAACGCTGATGATTAGTCCAATTTAGGAAAAGGAAAGGCTAACTGAGGGAGGAATTAAATCTGAAATGGCAATAGCAGGCTCTGATCAAGAGATTGGATAGAAAGCTTGAACCAATACTCAATGCAGAGAGAAATCCTAAGTTTGTGCTAAGGTAACAAATCTTTTTGCAGTGAAATCAGAATGGCTGCCTATCCAGTCCCCCTAGTTTTCTTATAAAATCTGTTCTTGGAACACACTAATACAGTATCTACACCAGCAGATGGCATAATTCTAGCATCAGGAAGGCCAGCGTGGTTTTCTCCCACTGTGCTCTCCCACAGGATATTCTCTGTCCTAGACTGCCCCCAGGTTGGCAAGCACTATGTAGAACATGTATGCAATGCCGAGACAGCAATTAAGTTCAGTAATATGTGGCACAGCAAATTGTGGGTTTTATTTTTAGTGCTGGGGACAACCTGCCACACACAGCTACTTGCATTCAGCATTTATAGTCCAGCCCAAGGAAGACAAACCTCAAAGACAGTGAATTATCTTCACATCCTACTCATGATGACACAAATGAATGGAAAGATATGGCTCTAAGGAGGCCACTGAGATTGGATCAGCCTTCCTCAGTTCAGGCAGACTGAAACCCCCCCCCGCCTCCCTTTTTTCAAGAAATTCACCAACAGATTGCATAGGCTTAGCCACACATTCTCTACCTTTAAAAAGATGAGTTATTGGTACTTTGGGCCCACCTAAAATTAGCAACACTATTTTGTGATTTTGGCAATATGTTGAAGTATCTAGTTGCAATTATTTCACCTATGCTGCAGGAATCTGGGCAGATGACAACCACAACGCATGGACAATGCCACAGGACCCATAACTAGGATCCCAGAAAAATGCCCTCTACCATGTGAGAAAGGTGGGTGGATGGGTTGGATCCTAGTTGATGAGATAAAGGCCGCCTTACCACCACAATCTTTGTTAATGCTATCTTTCTCACAAGCTTTTGCACATCCACTCTTTATTTCTACTACAGAAATTGAAATGGCGATCAACGTGGGCCTGCTGTAACACAGAGGAACATGGTTTCCTTTCCCTCCTTGTTAGAAATCATCCTTGCTCCAACTTGCCTAACCCAGTTTCTTCCAAGGCACAGACAGTCCAGAGGTGGTATTCAGCAGGTTCTGACCAGTTCTGGAGAACCAGTAGCGGAAATTTTGAGTAGTTCGGAGAACCGGTAAATACCACCTCTGACTGGCCCCGCCCCATCTATTCACTGCCTCCTGAGTCCCAGCTGATCGGGAGGAAATGGGGATTTTGCAGTAACCTTCCCCTGCCACGCCCACCAAGCCACGCCCACCAAGCCATGCCCACAGAACCAGTAGTAAATTTTTTTGAATCCCACCACTGACAGACACTGTTTTGAGTTTTACTTCACACTGGGATATGATAGAATTATGGGCCAGAATGCTGCAGGACCAGCCATTCAGCACAAAGATGTTATCCCAATGATATCTGCAGTGATGAAACAAAAGCTGTTGACATAAGCAGAACTTTCCTCTTCCTCTCACATGCAGGCATTGTTTTCTTCACTGTCTTCCTGCTTTATGCAAACCAGAAAATAAAAGCACGACAAAACCTCTCATCTTATGCAAGAGCTAAGAAAAAAAGTATTTTGGGGTGTTGGTAATTAAAGAAGACCACTCTGAGCAAATGGAAGGCAAAAGCAGGCTTAGGTTTGCAGAAGCACAAAAGAAAAATTTAAGAAAGCTCGCTCTAAACATAGAAAGCACGTCCTGAAAGAGTTCAGTGAGAGCAGACTCTATTCTGTAGCTACAGAATGCTGGTTGATTGGTTCCTGTAGTGAAGGAATAACTAGAGATTGATTAGTGGTGGTGGTGATAGTAATGGAATATCCTGAAAAAAGTTGTCTATAAAGGTGTACAAAATCACAACATGGACATCTGCAGGGAAGAGAGAGAGCAAAAAGTAAAGATAGTGGCCATGACTGCACGAAGGAAGACCTGCCCCTTTTTTTGGCATGTGAAATGCCCAGAATGCATGCCCGAAAGGGGAAGGATCTGAATTTGCAGCTGCCATCTTGACATTTCTGTACCTCCCACAGACGACATTCCTGGACCATATCTTTTTGTTATAGAGCAAGGTACTGGTCTCCTCCCATGGCTTATGTCATGTTTAGAGAACCCTCAAATGAGGACTGCATTCACACATACTCAACCACAAATAAATCACCTTGGCCGGGTTCATACAATGTACAGTAATGTACCAAAAATTAGTTGCGTGAATTCAATCCATCAGAAAGCAATACTCAACTTGGAAACGTTTTACCACCAATGCTTGCTTAATTTATATATTCAAGTCAGGTATGTCAGGGTACTGCCGGCCTGTCAGCACTCTCCTCCAGCTATTGTCTACATTCAAGGCATCTCTCTCTTTCTACCATCACTCACACCCAAGGCCATCGCTCTGTCTGGAGAGACAAAATTTCACCCATCAGTTATACTACCTAAACTTGTGAAAATTCCCTACTGGTGATCTGCAATTATATCCTTAGGACACATTTGGATTTTCAAGAGTGTGTTTCTTGCGTCCTCTCAAAATGGGGAGCTTCCATATCACAAAATGGACACAATGCCCATTTTCCCAAAGGAAATTTTCTTCCTGGCATCACCTTCTCAAGCAGCTTCTGACAGATTTCTACGGCTTAGCAAATGTTTCTTTTTTTCTGGATGTGCTTTCAGAGAAAACACAGGACCACAGCCACTTGCTGTTTTCATTTTCCAACAAAACTTATGTGGCTTATATTAGTTGCAAAGACATTCTTGGGTGGGTGGGGGTGGAGATGGTATCAGACACTTGTGGTTACTTTGCATTATGCTGGTTTTCCATTTAAAAAAACCCTCTTATTTTTAATGGCAACAGGTAGAAGAAGGAATTTGGTGGGCAAGGAAGGGATCCACAGGCATAGCGATGCTAATGATCCCTGGATGGCTGGACTGTGTTCTAGTTGAATATTACAGTTTTTGCCTTTGCCATTTAAACCCTAGCCTTTTCTTTGAATCCACCCATGCATTCAATTCTATGAAAGCTTAGTACATGAAAAAAAATGTCCTTTGTGGGCTAAAACAAGCTTCATTCTTTTCATTTTAGAGCTGCCAAAGAACTGAGAATAGCTGATTGTAAGTCAAAGTCACCTCTTTCCTGCCATAGTTCCCTACGCCGAGTGGGGGCATTTCTTGAATCGGCAGACAAAACCTGAAAGTGCAGAGCTGTGGTTGAATTATGAGGGAATAAAACTGTGTGATAAAATATTGTACCCTTAAATGGGACTGAAAGATCTTCGAAAAGTGAAGCTTTTGGACAAAGCCACCATTCCAAGAGCTGTGCAATTGGCAGGTCTTTGATTTCTAGATCTTTACCTGAATCCACTTAATATAACGGCAAGGTAACAATATTACGGCGTGAAGGGGCATCATTATGGCCTTTATTTGTATTTATTCCTTCTTTGGTACCATTGCATGTCATAAAAGGACGTGCCTATTAAGAGTGAATTGCCTTCACAATCTAGGAACAGCAGACAAGCAGAGCAGCCTTGATAAGATAAGGGAGTTCCTTCTTAGTCTTTCCCTACGTGGTCAAGGTACAAATGGTACCTGGGTGCGGACAGCAATGCATTTCCTGCAAATGGCAAACTGTATTGCAGCTATCCCTCAAAGGCTTCTTCCTTTAGCTTGTTAAGGGTTGCTCCCTGTACTTCCATCACCACCACTTCTGCCAACCCCCAAACTGCGCTGGATAAGGGGTTGTGCATGTGCCCCTACCACAGCAGGATCAGGTTCCTGGGTATGCAAGGTTTTGCCAACTCTTCACACATCTGACTAGCAACTGGCTGAGGATTTCAATGTGCAGGAACACAAGGAGAATGAACGCTGAACTCTCCCTTTTGGAGAAAATCCTCATCAGCATTGCTGGGAAGGAGGAAACACAGCCTGTTTCTTACACTATGGTTAAAATTGCAAGAGAGGAAAAACTAAAGCCATTAGCAACAAGGCAACAACAGTCTCATTGGAGCCAAACTCATGGGTGTTTCACATGATCCTTGATTCACCAACTAGGTCTTGGAATCAAAAACATTGTTTACTGCATACATTCATATGCATCCATTACATGATTTCCTTTCTGATTAAGCAATATTACACAAACTCCAGAAAGGGAGTCAGAGGTAGCCTAAAGAAATTTAAGGCATTAATATAAAAAAACAATAGCCAAACATGAAATACTGACCTTTGCCACCCATTATGGCTTTGGCAACTGAGGCCTTCACATAATCCTTTGGTAGAGCAGAGGTGGTCCTGCTGCCTTGCCTAGCTGCTCAAGCACAGGGACACACAATGCCATAGTCATCCTACCCCAAATCCAGAAAATGGTTTCAACGGAAAGTTAATGTCCAATCACTAGATGTCAAGGGAGGCATTCTGAAAGAACAAGAAGGAAGCCATTCCTAAGTGTTTCGGTGGTAGCTTTTTTGATTAGCTTTTATTAGCATATGATAATAAAAGCACCAAAAATGCTAAAAGAAACAAGGACCCTTCGGTTGATGAATTAGCAGGTAAGGAGGAACTTGCAGGAGTTGCAGTACAGCAGCTTCTCTAAGGTTCAGGCTCCTTCTAGCAGATACATTTTCCAAGAAAGCAAGCATTGTGTAGTTTTAGGATCAGAAAAAGCCCATCTTCAAGATTCATATGTCTCTATGGGAGATGACAAGATTCCTCTGATCTGAAGACAGTGACTGATCCCAAATCTCACAGGTTGCTATTGTTATAAAGATACATTTGAAGGAGGATGTATTAAACATACCATTCTGAGCTCCCAAGGAAAGGAGAGAGGTAGATCTAATGCACGAATGAATGCTACTTAACTGACAGCAAATCGCACTCTGTTTTGTTTTTATATGGAATGGATCTACGGTATGTAGAATAATTTTATATTCTTTATTATCACACAGGGTAGTGATTAAATTTCAATTTCTGGGTAAAGGGAAGAGGTTTGTTAAAATTGGAAAAAGAAGATGGATTAATTAAAAATTGTATAATAAGCTGGGCAAAAAATTAAAAATTTTCAATATAATATACTAATTGATCAATGGAAAAATGTGTGGCTAAAGGTCCATGAAGATTCTCAGTCATCCAGGTCATGGTTGTCCCAAAGGTGCTTTTTCTGTTTTTTCTTTGAAGACATTTTGCTTCTCATCCAAGAAGCTTCTTCAGCTCTTGGATGAGCTGAAGAAGCTTCTTGGATGAGAAGCGAAACATCTTCAAAGAAAAGCAGAAAGTCCAGTTGCCTCTTGAAAAAGCACCTTTGGGACATGTGGTTAAAGGGACTGAAATTTCTATAAAATGATGTGTAAATGGTATTTATTCCCAGATAAATTGGCTAATGGTATAAAGGATCCCCAAATAGTTGCTGGAAATGTAACACTGAAGTAGGAACCTTTTATCATCTTTGGTGGACTTGTAAAAGAGTTAAACAATACTGGATCGAAATTAGTAATATAATTCAAAATATTTTGAAAATTAATGTACAATTTAGACCGCAAAACCTTTTTGTTAGGGTTTATAGATAAAACATCATATGATGTTTTATTGCTATATATGATAACAGCAGCACGATTTATATATGCTCAGCATTGGAAAGATCCTATGATGCCCACAAAAGAAGAAAGGTAAGTAAATATGACAAAACTGGCAACGATGGCCAAGGCTCACAGCCCTCGTGAGAGAAAAATCACTGAAGAAATTCATCTAATGGTACAATCGGAAGCCCTTTGCGGGCTTTTTGTGGGAGATAGAGAAAAATCAAATTTTGACATATGGATTTGATGAACATTAAAATTTAAAAAGAGGAAATTTTTTAAAAGGCCACCCTAACCATTGTCAGAAATACAACGTGGCACCCATGTGCTTGTTCTAAGTAGTGGAAAGGGAGGGAATATTGATTTTTTTTTTAGGCAGGGTGAAAGCAGCTCAGGAGCAGCAGGACTTCCCCTTACCCCAAAAGATTCTCTTTCAGAATTCCTATACACATATGACATTGTTGTCTATTTTAAAAGAAAAGAAGCATAAGAAAAACAAAAGAACACATGCTGTTCTGTGTACTGACCACCAGCTTTTATGAAGCTGGTGGTCATAAGTGCTACACAAAGCACTTTCAAAGTCCCTCCCTATCAAGAGATTGTGGAGAGGCAACATTGGGTTGAGAAGAAAAACTATGGCTGGATGCCATCTGTGTCCCTGATTAACCTTCCCCAAGCAGCTTCTTAGCTTGCAGCCCAAACACAGGGAAACGTCAGCAGAGTTATTCTCTATAGCTCTGCTGAGTCATGCCAATATTTGGGCTTATCCCGAAAGCGAAGGAAGGGAGGGGAAGAACCTAATGCTTTAAGGAAGTCTTTCAGACAATATCAGATACTTGTTAGAGCAGAACAAAAGGAGAACATATTCACCATCTCCTCTCCCCCAAATGCTCTTAGGACCACTAGCTTTTGCCCCAGACAGATGAATAAGCGATGCTGGGTCAGCTGATTTATTCTCCAGCCAAAACTGTTCCTACAGATTCAAATACTTGCTTAGAATTTAGCCATTTGTCCCAGAATCACCAAAGCAGTTTCACTCCACTGTCCTTCCCTTGCACTGCTTATTATTTTAAATCAATAGCCATGAAGAAAAAATTTCTCCAACAAGGATCTTAAAAATTTGTTGGTGAAAACAAATACTTTGGAAAACTATTTGGAATAGCATCCTTTATTAGAAATGTTTCAATCTCTTTCCCTCTCTTTGTGTGTGCTGCATAAATAAACGACTGAGGGTCTGCATGAATTATTTCCCTTCTGTTTGAAGCTTCGACTCCACGGAGAAAGTCGAGGAAAGTAGGCTAGGATTAACCTTAGCCAAAGCTACTAGTTTTCCTCACAGTATATTTGCATGGAACAGGATGTCATTCATGCAAGCAAGATTCTCTCCTGCAGTCAAAAATATGCCACAAACATTGTTTTACCATCTTCATGGAAAGCTGCTTTTGGTCATTATAGAATAAAAAAAAACCTGAAAATGTATTTAACACCTAACATTACTTGTACTGTAGCACTTCTCAGCATATAAAGTGACTTAGAAATCATTCACAATCCTTCTGAAAACTTTGCAAGAGAAAACAAGAGCCAAATTCACAGGCAAATTTGTGCCACCGAAGTGATAGATTGCAATATGAAGTTTGAACGCCCCAAGGACTATTTTTAACATGGAAATGGATGTTGGTCAATTTCTGTAACCAGTAAAGAAAATAGTACAAGGTCTGATTTTGATTCCTTTTTAATGGACTGACTTTCATTAGGGAGGGATTTGAGAAAGTATTTTGGTAGTTTCTAAATTTAGTTTTCACTGTGGATTTTCCCTTGAAATTGCTGATGTACTCTGAAACCCCTTCCTCTGCCAATAAATAAACATATGACTTCTCTGTTAGTGACTAGGCTGTGAGAGTCCCTCTCAGGAGAGAGAAAGAGAAGAGTCTAACTCAAAAAGAAAAAAAAATCAATAAGGGGATACAGAAATCTACAGAAGTTCCAAAAAGAAAGAAATGAATTTTTTTTTGCAAATTAACTTACATTGCCAACTCTTTCATGCAGAAAAACAGCTTGCTTGTCTAAGATGGATCTCCATATACTAAAGATACACACATCACAAAGATACTTTAAATTCACTGTTGCTTTTCTCTTGTGCCGTATAAGGTTATGACAAAATAGGCCTGATGTTTACAGCATTACAATAAAGAAGCTGAAATACTGTAAAGATTAATAGAAGCAAATGTGGGTGGTAAGAATTGGGTGAAAACAGTATTAGGTTGATATGGGTATGACTATGTGGGTCAGTATTTGGCAGAGGTGTAAGGAAAACAATGCTTGCCCACATGCATTTATGATTAGGAAACCCAGTGTGGGATCATGTAGGTATTTGGGCTCTCCCAGGAAAAAGCAAGGGCTTAGTGCAAGATATAATTCTGTAGTGCAATTTGTGCGTCTTCTTAAAACCAACCCAACCCTACTGAGCTCAGAGAAACATACTCCTAGATAAACATATATGTATAAGATAGCAGCAACATACCATTCCATAATCGTACTTTCCTATTCCAGTATTACTTGTTAACATTTTTACTAATACTGGCATCAGATTCAACTCTTGCTCTAGAACACTCTTTCTCAACCTTGCCAATTTCAAGATGTATGGACTTTACCTTCAGAATGGCTGGGAGAATTCTGGGAGTTGAAACCCACGTATCTTGAAATTGCCAAGATTGAGAAACACCATTCCAGGGTAACCTTTTCCAATTTGGTGCCATCTGGATATATTGAAACTACAAGTCACTATTGTATACTATGCTACTTTATTTACAGACTGGGGGTAATGGAGCTGTCATCCTGAACATTGGGAGTAGATGACTGGTGCAGTACATGGACTAACAGTGCCCATCTATATGGTACAGTAAGTATTAAACAAATTGTGTGTCATGTGTATTTGGTACTAATCCAATAAAAGACTACTTTAAACTATCTGTTCAGAAAAACAATTGTAAAAGTTCTATGCTCTGTCCATGGAACAGATCTGGAATGGAATATACTGTACAAAATAAAGCCATAATGCACATTGGCTTAACTTGCATGGTATGACTCCTGCACTGGGGGTGCGGGGCATAACATTTTGATTTGTAAAAATAACTACAGTGCATATACAATATTGCTTATAAAATAATCAAATTTTCCTTTTTTAAATCTATTTTGTATTTTATTCAGAAAATTAAAATATAAAAGAAATTTTTTTAACAGAGACAAAACAAAACTTATCTAGAATAATCTGCTTTTCCAATGCACTTCTGAAAATTTTCCTTTTCCTCTAGAATTCTTATTGATCAGGGCCTCTAATCATCATTTCTGTGGACATTAATTCCTTTTTTTTTTTTGGAGCATATGGGTAAATGAAACTCATAAGATTTTACAAGATAAACTTGCTTCAAAGCTTTGTACAGCTAGTAGCCTTGAATAAACCTTTCTTTGTATTCTGCAACATGGAATGAAAAACACTGCATACCATACCTTAAAACAATAGGGATTAAAGTAAGCTAAAAAAGAAAAGCTCTCATGAATGAAGGTAAATACACAAGTCCCAGGATAATGTTGCAGGATCCAATCTGAGTTGGTCACACGTCATATATATTCTGGAGAGAGAGAAGCTCCCTGAGGATGAGCTCAAGCATGAGCCCAAAAACTTGGAAGAATAAATCTTTGGCCCCAGTGACCAATTCAGATTGGATCCTGCAAGAAAAACTCTAGCATCTTAATGCAGATTTGGTGCTGAATGGCAGAAAATCTGTGAGTATGTATTTGTTAATCCTGGCTACCTGCCTCTTTCCTTTCCACCAGAAGGCCCAGGTTTTCTTAGTTTTGAGTATTCCTTACCTGCAGCTCAGCACTTTACCAAAGCACTTTACCTGCAGCTTGCACTTACCAAATCCCAAAATTCATACAATACTTTCTTCCAGCCTGAAGAGTTGACTAGGAAATTGCCCAGTCCAGTCAGCCTGCTAAGCTGGTTTCCTTGGAGCCTGCCTCCTGAAACCCTGAGTTTCTGCCATAATCAGCAATTGGTCCTTAATGTACTAGTACTGCTCTCTCAGAGTAAGTAGTCCCAAATCCTACATTAGAGCCTTTCAAGATTTTTTCCCCCAGTGGATCAGATGCTAGTCCTTGGCCCACCTCCAGTGGCAGTTACTTTATGTATTAGTTTCATTTGCATCTTTTCCTATACAGCTGAGGAAAATATATGGAGGATGGATCTATCCATCCAGGCACTGAGAAATCCATTTCTGCCTAGTTGTAGGACAGAATTACTGCAATATTTCTATCATGCTCTGCTCTCCCTAATTTTAGGATTGTCAAAGGCTAGGAATCTCCTAGACAATTTTCCCACTATACAGTCGGTCCAGGTTACATTGCCAATCCCCACCCCCACCCCCACGGATCAAATAAATTGAAAAGGGGATGGGGAAGAAAAAAAAAGGACTGGACTGAAATGGAGGTTACATATAAACAAATGACCAGCTTGTAGCTGCCTATGAAAAACAAACACTGTGAAAGAAAGAAAGAAAGAAAGAAAGAAAGAAAGAAAGAAAGAAAGAAAGAAAGAAAGAACGAAAGAAAGAAGAAAGAGGAAGAAAGGAAGGGGAAGGAGAAAGAAAGAAGAAAGTGTGTGTGTGAGAGAGGGAGGGAGGGAGGGAGGGAGGGAAGGAGAGGGAGAGGGGGAGAGAGAGGGAGGGGGAGAGAGAGAGATTCATGAACCAATGTTCTCCAGCGAGAGAAGAGAGATAATTGAAGAGAGGCTGTTTGGAGTTTGACTAGTGGTCTCTGGGAATGGATAAGGGAAGGAAAACCTGGGGAGGTCTTCTGGGCATACACCAATTTCTACATTAATTTTATTACAAAATTGGTGCCAAATATACACATCTGCATCTTCTATTGACCAGAAACAACCCTTTGGAGTCTTGCCACTGTTGCTTTAAGTCCTTCTAAGGGGGAAAACTCCTTCCTGATTTGAAGATGAAGTTGCAGCACATGACTGGACCAGTTTAGGCTGAACGATTATGACACCTGAAGTCAACATTAAATTCTGCACTTCTGATTCCCCTAATCATTGCCAATCCTTTACCCCTCCCCCCACCCAATGCAATGAAAAATAGAGATGGAAAAACCGTACACCTACTCCACGAACTAAGTTACTTATTAGACCACCATAACCTCCAGTAGTAATAAAAACTACTAGGAAAGCTTGCTCTCCCCTTCCGCTTCTGTCAACTGCTAGCAATCTTCTCTTGCCGCTCGCTGCCACCTTTCCAGCAGCCGCTCGCACTGGGGACCATCCAGACCACGGTGTCCCCGTTGCCCTTGGGCAAGTCTGAAGTCTTCCCCTCCTCCTCCAATGTGCGGCAGACTCACGTGTTCTTTTGGATCGGATCCCGCTTGTAAAAGGGAGTGAGGGGGGGGGGTCTACTTTCGCTTCTGACCCCAACTTTGGTCACAGCATGGTTCTGACTTCGGCTGGTGGGAACAGCTTTCCCCTTTCCCCGTCCAGTTTGGCAGCGAGTCTAGCGGAGAGCTGTCCCCATCCCCGGTGACCGGGGCGGAGCGGGGGTGGCGAGAAGGCAGGCCCGGCTCTTCTTGGCTTCTGCCTCTCCTTGCAGCATACAAGAAACCCCGCGATCTCCGGTCTTTCTTAAGATACGGAAACTAAGCCCGGCGCCTGATACATAGGACAACCGCAGTCCCCAGACGTCACAAGGGAAACGGCCAATAGGAACGGCTCGTGGTCACAGATCAAAAGAGAAGATCGCGACGGAGAAAGAGCATCCATTAGCGCTGCCCTCCCTCCCTGCCTCTGCGCATCTCGAGACCACCGCGGAAACAGAAATTGCCCCGAAGTTTGTCCCGCGGACAATGAGCTCTTCCTCAGACCTTTTATGCACGCGAAAGATTAAAAAGCTAAGTTTACTGCCACGCATGCCTGGAACGCCTGCAAGAAAGAAGGGGAATGCGGGCAAACGTGTGAAGGAGAAAGAGCAAAAACTGACCTGTGCTTGCGCCATTCCGACGATAAAGCCACACGCTGCCAGACTCTAAATAAGTTCTAAGTAGGTCGCCTGTCCGCCCAGACCTATCTTTTTCTCTGTGGAGCAACCCGGACAAGCAAGAACTTCTTGAGCCACCTCCGCTATTTGCAATCACAAGCAAAGAACAAGTAGATTCTTCTGATAAAACTTAAGTCTTCGTGCAACGCCTTATTCAACGCCATAAAACAATCCCCTCCCCTTACACTTTTATATTTCTTCTACACTCTAAACTGTGTAAATGACCTTCGCCAATCAGCCTAGGTAGTAAAATACAGAGAGTCAGATGAAGTAAAGAAAAAACCCAGAATGCAGGAACGGTGAACATGTTCTACAATTTTTTAATCCTTGTTCTACAGTGTTACATTTGGAAATACATAAAGAGGCTGATTCTTAAGACCCAATAGAGATGCTAGGAAACACACTGGTGCAGAAAAAGTTTCAGCATTTTGCAAATCAATCCCACCCAGACTATGAAAAGCAGAATTATACCGTGAAACTGGAGCCCAACTTTTGATGGAAATAACAGAAACCAAGCCATTTTTGGAAAGTGTCAGAATATTTCCAGTTTCTGAACAAGATATGGGAACAATAGGTATGTTAGCATATGGAAGTCCGAGGTTCAATTTTGAGCACTATCAATTCATAATAAAAGAAAGCGAGGCTGAAAAAGACCTTGCCCCCAAAAGAACTTGTAGGAATGATCAGGCTCAATGTCCTAAACAAAGGAATGTTTAGGAGTATCAAAGTAAACAACAATATAATATTGTAGTATCTTTTCTCTCTTCACTGTGCAAGTGTTCAACTATGTGCACATTTTGCTGGAAAAACAAATCTATGAAACATGATACAAGGCAGGAAAATTCACTCAGTATCTACTGACTCAGTGGTTCTCAACCTTCCTAATGCCGTGACCCCCGCCCCGCCCACGATGAGGTGACAAAGGGGGCGTGGCACCAAGATGGCGGGCTAGCGCGTGCTTAGGCGACCCCTGTGAAAGGGTCGTTCGACCCCCAAAGGGGTCGCGACCCACAGGTTGAGAACCGCTGGACTAACTCATGCAAGTAAGCCCAGTACATAAATGCTACTGATCAACTCAGTAATCTAAAGGCCATAGTCATGTGCTGTTGTCAGGTGAGAAAAAACATATCCACACACAGAAGTTCCAGTTTACTGACTTATTGTTAAAATCTATACACAGAAATCGAGTAACAGTACATGGTTAAAACTAGATAAGGGTCAGCAATATTCAAGGGAGTTGAACTTAGTTTGCTTGTGACTACGGTATGTAACAATCCTAAACAGATGCCTCTTTTAACCCCTTCCCCCCAGCACTGCCAATCCTTCTCCCACATTTGTGCCAATTTCATGATTTAGAAATACATCAGAGATTAAATCTGCTTAAGTAAACACAATCTCGAATTCCTAAAAGTTGTTGGAAATTGGGTGGCATACAACTTTGTCAATTAAATAAATAAAATTAATCTGAGTATTGTCATTTTAAAGATCTAAATTGATATTAAAGATCTAAAGATTTACTTCCCCCTCTTAATTTTCCATTTTCTTTTACCAACTTATCCTTCAAGTCTTTATTACCATCCAACTCGAAACCTCCCAGAAGGAAACTATAAATACGATGAACACTTTGCCTGAGGATTTGGTTGTAGGCAAACAAATTGATTTATAGAATTCCAAGTCAATATAAATAGCTCAATGAAATATGCCAGCTCACCAGACACCAGGCTCCAATTTTACAGGTTACAAAATTCAGTACAACTTTCAGATGCCTTGAATAGTTTTAACAAGGCTAGTTCTCCCAACTCCACCTCCAGTTCAAAAGCAATGGAAAAGTAGCTTACAGAAGATCTGTCTGTTTGTCCATCTAATAACATTTTCATTTTTTCTTCCCTCTTAAGAGATATAAAATATTAATACATCAAGAGTAGAAATTACTATGTTTCTTAGTATAGGATCATTTTCAAAATGGTAAATTTCAAATTAAGCAGCTTACAAAGATGTACAATATGTACCCAACTTCAAGTCTTGGGTTTTGCCCCCAAGCCCTTTCAAGAGTTGCCAGAAAGCACATTTTTAATATGACAAAATCAATTAATAAGGATCGACCATATTAACTGAAGGACCTAACACAAACTGAAGCAACTTCAGTTTTTAGTAATGGCTTCATCTGCTTTTGACAGTATTCGACACAAGCCTATGACACCCCCCCCAAAGTTGGATTACATGCTAGATAGCTAGCTTTTAGTACCCCACTCCATAAGGAGAATGTGAAAATCAAGCAAACAAAAATAGGCTTGTTCTTCAAAAGGTTACCACAATTGGAAAACATTGCAACACTAATGGCTACCTATAGATTTCAAAGTCTGCCACATGGAACATTAGATTAGATTATAGGCTTCTTTGTAAAAACATTGGATTACAGGCTTCTATATAAAAAACTGGCATGTTAAACAAGTCTGCCTCCACCTTAGCATTTTGTGGACAGCTTAGCAGCATTGGTTTTGCACAACCTTCTAATTCAGTTCCACATGGTTCGAAGAGATAAGAGAAACAGGTCATTAAAGTCCAGGGTGTGGACTTTACAAAGACTATTTTTGCCTGGAGGAAAAGTTATAGATCTTTTAAGAAATTACTTGAAGAATGCCTAAAGTATGCTCTTTTAAGGGAAATTCTGGTTTTTCTTCAGCTGGCTATGCATTCCTGTAATAAACTTGCTTGCTACACATTTTCAGACTTTAAAAAAGTGTTTATTCTATGTTATTACTCAATATAATAGAGTAATTTTACTCTGGTTTTTAGATTCATAATTTTTCTAGAAGAATAGAAAAATGACATTTGGGCTTATATTTGCCAAATTTTCATCAAACTACACTAATGTGAAAACAACACATCTTTAAGAATCCAATCGTTATCCTAAATAAAAGTAGCAATAACAATAGCACTTAGACATATATATCACTTCACAGAGCTTTACAGCCCTTTCTAAGCGGTTTAGAGTCCACATATTGCCCCCCCAATCTGGGTCCTCATTTTACCAACCTCGGATGGATGGAAGGCTGAGTCAACCTTGAGCCAGTGAGGATCAAACTGCTGGCAGTCAGCAGAATTAGCCTGCAGTACTGCATTCTAACCACTGCGCCACCAATACTGGGATACCACATACAGTACTGTACCAAAGGTGCTTTTTCAAAAGGCAACTGGACTTTGTTTTACCTTGAAGACATTTCGCTTCTCATCCAAGAAGCTTCTTTAGAAGCTTCTTGGATAAGAAGCAAAATGTCTTCAAGGAAAAGTTGCCTTTTGAAAAAGCACCTAAGGGGCAACCATGATCTGGATGACTGAGAATCTCCATAGACATGTACAGTACTGAACCACTGGTAAGAACTTCCAAAAAGCTTTGGGACACATATAAATCCCAAGTTTTACCATTATTTGTCAAATTAGCCAGAATCAGTCTAATACAGGGGTTCAAATTCAAGGCCTGGGGGCCAGATCCGGCCTGCGGGGTGCTTAGATTTGGCCTGTGGGGCCGCCCTGGAAACAGCGAAGGACTGGCCTGCGGTGTCTCTGCCAGTGAAAACGGAGCTCAGGAGCCTCCCGAGCTCCGTTTTCGCTGGCAGAGGGTTGCAGGAAGCCATTGCAGCCGAAAATGGAGCTTGAGAGCTCGTTTTCGCTGGCAGAGTGCTTGGGTCACCACAGATGCCCCTGACACGAGTGACGTCAAGCTGGCCATGCCTAATCTGGTCCCCCAAAGTCAAACACAACCCTGATGCGGCCCTCAATGAAATTGAGTTTGACACTTCTGATCTAATATATGAGCAAATAGGCAGTTTGCTTGTCAATTCCTTAAAAAAAACACCCTACACTTGCTTTGCAGATATGTGATTAGAGACAAAAATCTAACCAGAAATAAGCAAGGAAATCACTTCAAAACGTGTATTCACAAACCATGCTAAGTCAACATTGCAGTGCATACCAACTACAGTTTTAGTTACACCAACTATAGTTTATTCACAATGTGTTCCCACTCACACTAAACCACAAATTAATGTACCATATTTATTCACATATAAGCCCATCCATGAATAAACCAACCCTCAATTTTTTAAGCAATGTACTATGAAAAATGCGCCACCTGCAGATAAACCAACTTGTATTTTTTTAAAAGTTAAATGTATATTATGTTGTTGGCACAACATTCCCCCCAAAAGTGCTACACACTTTACATCAATGCCTTTTAACAGCACAGATTATACTCTCTTTTTTACTGCATGCACAGAGGGTAAAAGAACCCAAATGGCGGCGTCAGGTGGGGGGTGAAGTCTCCCGCTTCTATCGCTACCAGCTGTCCGGCGACCCACAGGCAAGCCCGAACCGGGAGCATTTCACCCCTGGTGCCACGCCCCCTTTGTCACTCATCGCGCGTGGGGAGGGGGCGGGGAGGGGGTCGTGGCAGCGGGGCGGCGGTCGCGGCATTAGAAAGGTTGAGAACCACTGCTCTAGAAGCACAGCTGATTCATTTATTTTGAGCACTGCTAATAGTGAGCAAGATGAAATACTAAGAAAAGGAATTTACAACAAACCCTATTAACATGTATAACAGCAGAACTTAGGACTGGATTAGTGACAATATCCTCTCAAAAGGGTTGCAAGAACATTTATACCAATCTACAGAACCTCTGATGAACTTTGATTTATTAAGAGCTAGTTTGGTCTAGTGATTAAGGCTCATGAGACCATGAGTTTAAGTTCTGCCTCAGCCATGAAACAATCCACCCCCAATTAGCTCCTCTTCCTGTTCTCCTACAGATCTGATTTATGATACAATTTGTATATTAACATGGAATCTAGCAGGATGGAAGAACAAACTATGTGATCTATCTGAATTACTGTCCAATTTTAGCCTGATCACAGACATGGACAACAGGTGCAGATGAACGAATCTCAATACCTGGTTCTAAGTCCTGGGTCACCCTGGCACAGAAAGTAAAATAGCAATAGCACTTATATACCGCTTCACAATGCTTTACACCCCTCTCTAAGCGGTTCACAGAGTCAGCATATTGCCCTCAACAATCTGGGTCCTCATTTTACCCACCTCGGAAGGATGGAAGGCTAAGTCAACCTTGAGCCGGTGAGATTTGAACTGCCGAACTGCAGCTAGCAGTCAGCTGAAGTAGCCTGCAGTACTGCACTCTAACTACTGCGCCATCTCGGCTCTAAAAGAGAAAGGCTTTTACTTTCAGATCAGGGGTCTGGCCATATTGACCAGTGACCAGAGAAGAACTGGGATGGAAAGATACAGAAAAGACCACAGATGCCTCACCTTTTTGCTTAGCTATTAAATTCCAATATATGACCTCTGTGATTGTGATGTTAAATGTGCATATATCCCTACAAACATTTACATTTTACTTCCCTGACATATGGGTGAATTCAGAGCAAACTCTGATAGATCTATATCTCGAAACTAATGACAGAGTTACAATTGTTTGGGAGATTTTAATGTGAGGTTGGAGCCTTCTATTCAATATATTAGTAATCTGAAAATCTTCAAAGAATCTAACTCCCCATTATCTTTATGGAAAAGAAATGCTGCTGCATACTAGTTGTTAAACCTAGTATGCAAATATAACTTGCAAATCCTAGGGGGCAAAGACCAAATTTTGTATATCCCTTTACTTACCACTGAGAGAAATCATGTAATACTTTATATTAGGTATGTGTCTCCAACAGTAATGTGACCCTTTTCTCAGACTTCCAGGTTTATGTAAGAGAGGATAGTGACCACCAACCTGTTGCTGTTAATTTCTATAAGCACTCAGACCTCAGACCCTACACTACAATTGATAAATGGATTTCCCAGGACAGAAGGATAAAATGGAACAGAGTGGATGTGAGAACTTTGACTGAATACATGAAATCTAAGCAAGCCCTGACTCTGGTAAAAAGTTACCTCACCTTGCACAGATGTCAACTCTGTACTTATAGCCTACGAAAATCTAAATGTAGGATTAAGAAAACTCCTAACTGAAAATGCCCTCCTAGAAGACCCCAAATAAAAATGTCACTCCCTGAGAAAAAGATTAAGGCTAGCTATGCTTTCAGTATGGAACTATGCATCAAATAAAAATCATGCTGCCATACTAGCATTTAGACAAGAGTACAGGAAAACTATCAAGTGCAAGATGCCTCATTACTTGTCCTCTCTCTGGTTAGAGTTAGCAGCCAAAAACCCAGTCTTTTTCTGGCATTCAGTTGCAGGACTATTGCAGGAATGTGGGTTCTCCTTGGACACCCCTATAACTGCCAGCACGTGGGAGGAATATTACAGTTAATAATTCACTGTCCCAAGTTGCAGTAGACTAAAGCAGGAGCCCCCAAACCACGGGCCGGGGATCAGTATGGTCCATGACCTGTTAAGAATTGGGCCACGCAAGCAGCTGCTGAGTAAAGCTTCATCTGCACATGAATGGGATCTAGGTTGTGCGCAAAACCACACCCCCCCCCAGTCAGTGAAAAAATAGTTTTCCACTAAACTGGTTGCTGGTGCCAGAGAGGTTGGGAACCGCTGGACTGGAGGACCCACAAAATGATCAACAGGAGGCCTGTAGCTCCACTCCACCATGGCATTTGGTGACTGAATGGGAGACTAGAGGACTCATCCAGACACTGAAGTCCAATAAGGCTCCTGTATATGATCATCTATCCTTAATTATTTAAATGTCACATTGACTAGTACGCTCTGTTACCTGCAGGTTTATTTATCTACATAAATAATTCCTGCCAAATTCCAACTGGTTGGGAGCTCTGTATTGTGGTCCCCATTGACAAAAAAAGGGTGATAAGGCTGATTCTTTGAATTATAGACAATTAGCCTAACTGACATAATAGCAAAACTGAAGACCAAATATCTTTTATATAACATTCAGGACAGGATAACTGAAAAAGATTTGCTTCCCAAGGAGCAAACCGATTTTGCGTTGGGTGGATCCACTACTGATAACTTCATTTTATGCCATCTAACAGGAAAATATTGATAAAGGGATACAACTTTTTACAACTTTTATAGGCCTCAGTGCAGCATTTGATTCAATAAGCAGGGACCTGCTCTGGACTTGAAAATGGGACTCCAGACTCTTCTTAATCCAAATATTAAACTTATGCCTAAGGCTACTGGCAGGAGCACAAAGTTCCGTAACAGGAAAAATTAGTACCAATAAAGGAGTCAAACAAGGATGTATAATGGCTCCCATTTTGTTTAGCCTGTATATTAACGACATCCCAAAGTTCCTTCACTCTGCTGAAATGTATATGCCTAAAGTTAAGAATAAACATGTAAATGTTCTGCTTTATCCAGACGACCTGGCACTGATGACATACAACCAAGTAGGCATGAGGAGACTGCTATGCAGCTTTAGTACATACTGTGTGCTCAACTACCTGAAGTGATCTTTAAACTACTTTATAATGTCTTGGTAAGATCACACTTGGAATACTGAATCCAGATTCAGAGAAGAGCAACAAATATGATTAGGAGATTGGAGGCTAAACATATGAAGAATGGTTGCAGGAATTGGGTATGTCTTGTTTAACGAAAAGGACAAGGGGTGACATGATAGCAGTGTTCCAATATCTAAAGCAGGGGTGAAATCCAGCAGGTTCTGGAGAACCGGTACTGGAAATTTTGAGTAGTTTGGAGAACCGGCAAATACCACCTCTGGCTGGCCCCAGGTGGGGTGGGAATGGAGATTTTGCAATATCCTTCCCCCAGGAGTGGGGAGGGAATGGGGATTTTACAGTATCCTTCCCCTGGAGTGGGGTGGGAATGGAGATTTTGCAGTATCCTTCCCCTGCCACGCCCAAGCCACACCCACCAAGCCACACCCACAGAACCGGTAGTAAAAAAAATTTGGATTTCACCACTGATCTAAAGGGCTGCCACAAAGAAGAGTGGGTCAACCTATTCTCCAAAGCACCTGAAGGCAAGACAAGAAGCAATGGATGGAAACTAATCAAGGAGAGAACCAACCTTGAACTAAGGCAAAATTTCCTGACAGTGAGAACAATTAACCAGTGGAACAACTTGGCTCCAGAATACTGGAGGTCTTTAAGAGGAGACTGGACAACCATTTGTCTGAAATGAAATGGCATAGGGCAGTGATGGTTAACCTTTTTGGTACCGAGTGCTGAAACTGGAGTGCGCGCGTGCGCACCAGAACCCAAAAGAGAGCAGCTGGCTGATGCGCATGCACGTGGCGGCCAGCTGCACTTCCAAGTTCCGTTGTGCACATGCGCACCGGCCAGCTGCTTTCTTCCAGGTTCTGGCGTGCGACAGAACCCGGAAGAGTAGCTGGCGATGGTACGCGTGGCCACAGAGAGGGCTCTGCGTGCCACCTCTGGCACGCGTGCCATAGGTTCGCCATCACGGGTATAGGGTTTCCTGCCTGAGCAGTCGGTTGGATTAGAAGACCTCTAAGGTCTTTCCCAACTCTTTATTTCTGTTATGAATAAATCCAAAATTAAGGTAGCTCTTTTCTGGAGAAAGCATACCACTTATTATCATAGCCTGTATTTGGAAACATAGATCAAGTCAAGTCCTATCTATACTTAGGACTTGTTTTCATAGAAACAGCTTCTGCTCCCACATTTTAAGAAGAGTTTTTTAAGGGCTGCAGTCTGTGCCAATGCCATAGGACAGCTCACTAGCTATAGCTACCTGAGTTCTCTAATTCTTCATAAAGATATAAAACAGCAAAATAGTCGCAATGCTTACACATGGTGCAGAACTGTGGGGAACAGATACAATCTACTTTTCTGAACTATATCGTGGGGATGAATTAGTTTACACCAGTCCCTCCAGTAAGGGGCATACCCTTTGTACAAAGTCATTTAATAATTCAACTATTTAATTACTGGCTGAAGATCCTATCTAGGGAACCCAGATAGACTACCCAAACTGTTTTGAAGAGCAGTTGCACAATATGCAACCTCACACTTAGGCCACCCAACTTTCAAATGCCATCTCTCAATATGGATTCTTCTTAAAGGCCAAGGAAGCTTTCAAACAAAGAATTATTAATGTGGTTGTCCAAGATGATATTGCAGCACTTTATGTACAGTCTTAAGAAGTGGCTGGGTCATGACAAATCAGCCTCCCAGTTAGCAAAAAATTATTTAATGATCTACATGCCTCACCATCTCGGAAGAGCTTTTTGTAAAGCTTACTTCAAACATCTGAACTCGATGGTAAGACATGGGAGCATGAAGAAAGACTGCATTTGTGGAGCACCAGCCACCGAAGACATTGGATACATTCTTGTGGGTTGCAAACTGCACTCTGCAGAAAGGGTTGCTTACTTAGAATCTTACTTAAAAACTAAACAATATTGGGGCACTGGGAGAAACCCTTACTTTTTGCAGGAAATGAACCTGCAAATTACTAATAAAACTGCACTCTTAATTTCAAAGGCCATTTTGAAGAGGACAAATCAGATTGGGATTATCTGTAGGGGTGATGACTTATTATAAACATGTCGTATTATTTTCTTTGTATTGCTTTGTATTTTTGTATTAGTTTTTTATTTGATATGGTCAATTGACTTAATTAATAAAGTCAGATTATTCAGACAGATATTAATTAGATATATGTGTATTTTAAAAAAAGCATTGCCAATACAATTGCAGATAAGCCCATCTCTGGATAAACTGAACCCAATTTTTAAGGTGTATTCTAACACGTACAATATTCAGTTTATCTGCAGGTGTATTTAGTACCGTAAAAACAAGCAAGCCATTTTACTTTGGTGTGAGGTGCAAATTCCATCTGCAGCAATTATACAGCAAAACTACTTTCTGAAAGAATAATCTGTCATGAAAACACTGAGCTGACTTTTAAATATCTAGGAAAAGTATATATGCAGAAAATGATGTAGTGAATTCTAGAACTCAACGTGAATTTGTCAGGAATACATTTTGCTAGATTAACTTTATCTCATTTTAACTATAGTCAGTCCCCATGTTGCAACCATTTATTCTGCAATCACTGCAATTACTACAATGCTGAATGAAAGGAATTTATCATGGCTCCTGGGAGTTCCTGCTGTCACAATGGTCACATTATCACAATTTGAGTATTTGGTGGCTAGCTCGTGATTATGACTTTGCAGTGAGTTGTAATCACATTTGTGAACTCTGATGTTCCCTCTGATTTCATTAAAGCATTTTGTATTTTATTAGGAAGCTATTTGAGCCGTGGTGGCACAGTGGTTAGAGTGCAGTACTTCAGGCTACTTCTGCTGATCACCAGCTGCCAGCAGTTTGGCAGATCAAATCTCACCAGGCTCAAGGTTGACTCAGCCTTCCATCCTTCCGAGGTGGGTAAAATGAGGACCCAGATTGTTGGGGGCAATATGCTGACCCTGTAAACCGCTTAGAGAGGGCTGTAAAGCACTATGAAGCGGTATATAAGTCTAAGTGCTATAGTGCTATTGCTATTTAAATGAGGGCTGGTGCATATAATTAACTGAAAACACAGCTGGTTTTATTGTTTTTTTGATCAAACTAGACTGAGGTATTGAGCAAGGGGCCACTAGTTCAATCCTTTGTTCTCTATGTTCAAACGTTTGTATTAATTACTACTCTACTAGACTGTCACACAACAATATGGGTTTGTAAATACTTCAGTTAAGCATTTCCTCCCAATTTTTTGCCTTACATATTTTAAATATGATCTGGTACTCCTGTTTTTTCCTGCTGCTTTTGCCTTTCTTTTCTCCTCTTTTCTGCCTTTTTTTGTATAAATTGGCTACCTTTATCCCTTCCCCTTCCCCCTACAATATTTCTACTGAGTTGAACCTGTATCTTGGTCATCAACTGTAATAAAGGATTTAATTTATAAATTACTTAAGGAGGTGGATGGAATACTTTTCATACTTGCAAATGTCATTAACCAGATGGGATTATATCTGAAACCTCAAGAGGACAGAAATATATTCCAAAATAATGACAGGATAAACAAGCTAACATAGAAAAAAAATAATGGAGACAAATGTAAGGCTGTTGTATTCAGTGTTGGATACTACATTTTAAGAAACAATCAGAGAAATTAGAAATAGTTCAAGAATGAGTAGTGATGTTGTCTTTGGAAGCGGGGTTTAATGAACTTGGTATGTTTAGCCTTAGGCAAATGTAAGGAAGGTATGATAGCAGTGTTCAACTCTACAGGGTATTCTCTGCTACTCTAGAATGGAAAATATGAATTAATGGTTTTATATTGATTGTAAGGCTGATTTCAATGAGTATTGTTTTTAAAAAGCCTTCAGAATTAATGAACTCATTAATGAACTAAATTATCTAGAAATGTGGTAGATTCCCTTTACTGGATGTATTCAAGCAGAGGGTATCAGCCACCTGCAGGGAACTTTTAATTTGAATTTGTGCACTGTGCAGAAGATTTGACTTGAGACTTTATTCAGCATGAAAACTCAAGGAACAAATCCACAAACTGGATTTTTAAACTTTCAACGTGCTATCAGGTTTTTGTTTAGTTTTTTGTTGGTAGATAATACTCATATTGCTATTAATCTGATAGATGAAGCACTGGATAAACTGGAATGTAATTTTCTGAGATTCTCCCATGTAATTTCCATTTTGGATAGCTGCAGTTCAAAATATTAAATTGTTTTATTTATTTGTATCCCACCTTTGTTATTTTTACAAATAACTCAGGGCAGTGAAAATATCCAATACACTTACTTCCTCCTATTTTCACCACAACAACCCTGTGAGGTGGGTTGTGTGGAGAGAGAGTATCTGGTCCAAAGTCACGCAGCTGGCTTTCAATATTCTGAACTGAACTACAATTTAAAACAAGGAACATTTTGGTATTTTAAATAAAAGCAATCCATCTATTTAATAGATTCCAGGGTATATACAAGAAGCATCTCCCCCCCCCAGAAGATAAACATTAAAAGTTTATTAAAGGATTGCACAATTGTTTATTAATATTAGGTATGAAATGTTACAAAACAAAAATGGGCAAGTTTAATAATGCAGTGCAAGGGCATAACTTTATACTTTGATTTTGCATGAAGAGAATTTGATATTGAATACAAAAACTATGTTCTTGGTTTTGCAATCCTATTTTTAAATTGCTCTTATAGCAATATCACTGATTCAAAAATGTGAGGAACAGTGAATTGCATTCTTCATAACTATTTTCTCTTGCACAATTTTGATAAATAAATTTGCATTAAAAAGTGAAAGCAAACACAGGCAATTTTGAAAACAAGAGTACAGATGCCAGATTTAGGTTTCTACCTAAACTACAGAATGTTACAATTACTTTTCTATTACACTCTGTTTTGTTTTCATAATTGCTGCAATTCCTCCAACTGCCATCCCGCTATCTGGTTTCATTCTCTCCTCCTACTATAAAAGGTTTTTGAATAAATGTTGGAATCTTTTATCTTGAATTGTGCACAAACTGTGTTTTATTTACAGCTTAAATATGACAAGGTCTAAGGTATTGACTGTACCAATGGTTTGCTCACTGACATGCAATTGGTGGGAATTTCAAATATTTATCTCAACTACCAAAGACAGCACAGAATATTTCTCAACATTAATTGGTCAGTTAGGATCCACAAATAAGTAATACTCTGACCTAACATAGCACATGATAATGGATACCATCCTGGGTCTGTAATAGCAATGTAAGATATAACACCTGCATCACAAATAGATATACAAAAGCTTCACTTTTGCATTCTAGCCTTTCTTGTTATCTGACAATGCTAAAGATCTTCATATATACTGTATCTACAAATTAGCTAGGGTTCCTTGTTGGAAGTTTTTACTAAAAAGTGAGATTCTGAAAGTACAGCAGTTGCTTTTTCCTTCACTGATTTGTTTAACTTGTCCTGAGTTACACTTAATTTGTGGAACCAATAGGCCTTTGAATACAACAGAAGAACCACAGAGCTAATCTTAAGTGATTTGCATATGGATGTCCCCAAGTGGATGGCCACTGGGGAAACAGAATGCTAAGCTAAATGTTTTTCTGGTGTGAATTACAGAAAACTCCTGTTACATTTTTATCTGTTCAAGGCAAAGTCAAATGTAGCTTAACTGCTAAGACATCCAGTGGTGGTTGATGATATAACTGAAAAATAAAAGCAAACCTTCTGATAATTTAGATTTCAACGTGTCAAAGCCCAGCAAAGTCAAGCGCCACAATGCCTATGATCATGTTATTCAAATGAAGCTTTAATATAAAATATATATACTGTCAACCTACAGAGACATATATGCATATATACTTCTGAAAAAAGAGAAAGTATGCAAAGAAATGTTAATTTAATTTTTAGGAGGAAAAATAACAACTAGCTTTTTTGAAAAAAAAAATGGCAGTTCTGTTTTATGAGCCTGTGCTCTTCTGGATAGAAAAACATACTGTCATGGAATTTAGAATTTAAATTTATATAAAAATGATGAAAGAAAGCCGGCACTGTAGTAAAACAAAGCAGAGATCTTAACTCTTCTGCCTAGTTGCCATTCCCTACTCTTGCATTTCCTTGCAGCAGAATATTCAAACAGTAGATTACCTTATTTCTGTCCCAGGAAGCTTTCAGTTACACATTTTACAAAAAAACAAAAGACAAAAAGAACCTTTTGTATAGAAAGTAAGCTGCTCCAAGCATAGAGGGGAAAAAATGATACATCAACTTGCAACTGTTTTGTTAGCTGAAGTTCAAAAATAATCAAGAAATGGCGTTGGAATATCTGCCTAAATGTAAAGACTAGAGTTCGTTTAGTATCACAGTAGCAGAATTGCTTGGCCCCTCAGTGTGCATTTGTCTATATATCTATCATTAAGCATATAAAGAATAAAAGAACAAATTGCACAAATCAGCAATTTCTTTTGAAGTCATTCTCAGTTATATATAGGATTCTACAGCTAAGCTGCAAGAATATTCGTATCAATTATACTAAGAGTTGCATACATTATGAAATAGTTGTGATTATGTAATTCAACAAAAATAATCTTCAATATTTAATTTTCACAGCATTTGAAATACCGTATTTTTCAGACTATAAGACGCACCAGTGTATAAGACGCACCAAGATTTCGAAGAGGTAAGCAAGGGAAAAAAAAGTTTTTGCCCTCCCCCAGCCCCTAGGAGCACTCTGCAGACCTCCCAAACCCTCTGCACACCCCATTTTTGTGAAAAACGGGCAATTTTTCACAAAATGGGGGCGTTTTTGACCTCCCCTAGCCTCCAGGAGCACTCTGCAGACCTCCCAAGCCCTCTGCGCACCCGTTTTCGCATGGGGCGGGGCTTCGGGAGGCCAAAAGTGGCTGTATTCGGTGTATAAGACACACCAACATTTCCACCCTCTTTTGGGGGGGGGGAAGTGCGTCTTATACTCCGAAAAATATGGTATATCAGCAAGAACACTGATGGGGGGGGGGAATCACAGGGGGAAGAGGGAAACTGGGAAACAGAAAGGGACCCATAGAATAGGTGGACAGAAGAGAGAGGTACAGTATGCAGTCCTAGAAAACCGTATTTAAATTATATTTTAATTTTCACATAGAAGATGGTCCTGTTTCTTTTCATTTAAAAACTGTTTCATAAATGCATCTTTTTTCTTACTGCTTTAAATGCAATTAAATTTGCATGTAAGTTCTTAAGTATTCTTTCTCAGTAGGGATTAAGATGGCCTCTCTGCTCCAGGTTTTAACAGTGCCAAGCAGAACACAAACTTCTTATAAAACAATACAGCATTATGTGTGTATAACACATTCCAGTCAACAAGACAGTTTCCTTTTCAGAGAAAAGGCACCACACTAATGTTCCATATACTCTTCTCCATCCTACAAAAAAAATTAAAATTATCTATCTAGTCCAACCCTCCACCCCCAATGAAACTACTCTTGAAGATAATCTAGTATGTGGTTGTATGTAATTATGGGTATTTCCTGTTATGGCCACATGATATATCCACTTCACAAGCTGCAGCTACTCCCCATAGGCTTTCAGATGCAATTTAAGGTGCTGCTCAACACCCAATTGCAGTTTATTAATGGAACTGCCTATTCCCTAAGGTATCTGCCCCACCCACATATTTCAACAGGGAAGACGCACTCCAAGGTCTCCTCATTGAGGTGCTGCCACTTTATGAGATTTCAACGATGTGCCTTCTCAGTGGCCACCTCTACTTTCTGAAATAATTTGTCCTCCTAACAACATTGTAGCAATATTGGAAATCTCTACAAAGTGGCAATTAGCACAATGAAAGGACAACAGCAAGCCATTTCGGAATTCATTGTCAAACAAACCTATATGGATATGTTCATGCAGTCATCAAGAGTCAAATGATTCAAGGAAGTACAGCAAAGTTAATACAACAAAAATGAAAAAGAACAAAAATACTCAAGCAACTCATGCTCACTTGCTACCTAGTTTTTGTTGTTGCCTTTGAATCAGTTTTGATTTTAGGTGGCTAAATGGACATCAGATTTTCATTTACATGCAAGGTTAGCAGAGTTAAGGGTAGTTTAGCATCTAATGCAGCCTGTCAGAACAGAAAATACCATTATTAACAGAAAGCATTTATATTAACTTTGAGCAAAAATATTACATATGTCCAACAGACTATGGCTGTGAATTTAACTTATTCCATTTCACTTAAGATTCAGGTTTGCTATAGAAGAATACATATTTAATTAAGAAGATCTCTACAGAAATGTTTTGTTAGGATGCAAATAACTAAGTTCAAAGAAGTTTTTTCATATGGAAAAACATAAAACTATGGTGAATGAAAAAAACGTTTTTCGAAGTTTGTAAAAGTATGTTTACACTTTATTTGTTTAGGGAGATATATGAATGACTAGAAAGGAAGAACAGGGAATGTATTCAGCAGTACATAGCAGACCTGCCAAAGCAAACAGACTTCGTGTCAGAAAACAGCATAGCAAACAGTTTCTAATTTTTGCAAATTTGTTTGTAGTCGCAGCCAACACGTAAGTTGACATTTATGCTAAACTTCTTATCCAATGTTATTTATGCAAAAAAACCCACCTACCTCAGAACACTGTACAATTCTCCTTTTAAGCATGCACATGATCTATTTATGCTACAATACACTGACAAAATTGTAACATGTCATTGTTAACTCACCTCTCCAATCTGTTCTTCAACCTTATTAAAATGCAATCTGTTGCCACCTTGAAAATCAAACTGTTAAGAGCATTCATTCATTCATTCATTCATTCATTCATTCATTCATTCATTCTCATTCAAGAATCTAAGTTGATTGGTAAGTAGAAAAATATCAACTTTACAGACAAACTCATGGTGAGAGAAGGAAGAATATGAGAGAAAAGAGTTTCAACAGTTTGATTTCTTTTGTTGTTGTTTCCATTGCTCTAGTTTTTTGGAGAATGGAGCCCCCCCCCCCCCCATGAATGTTAAATATTCCACTAAGGCAAATCAGCAAAGGAATACTCCTTACTGTTCCACTCATTGAAAAATTAAAATTAAATCCAACCATTAAATCTTTAAATCATACATGATCTATAACAAGGCAATACTTGTGTTGCCGGACTAAAGATTTATTCTCAAATCAAGCATATTTTAATATCAGGTAATCCTTGATTAACAATCACAATTGGGACTGGAATTTCTGTCACTAAGTGAGGTGGTTTTTAAGTGTTGCATCCAATTTTATGCTGTGATCTTTAAGCAAATTACGGTGGTTAAGTGAATCATATGATTAAGTCCAGCTTCCCCCACTGACTTTGGTTTCAGGTGGGTAGGAAGGCTGCAAACAGTGATCACCTCACTCTGGGAGATTGCAACCATCATAAATATATATATATATATATATTGGTTGCCAAGTGTCCAAATTTTGATCACATGACCAGAGGGATGCTGCAACGGCTACAAGAGTTGTAAGTATAAGGACTGATTTGAAAATCACATTTTCCAGCACCACTGTAACTTTGAATGAATGGTTGTAAGTTGAGGACTACAGTGATGGTAAGGAAGTAATTGATGTTCTTTTGCTGTTATGAATTGAACTGAACAATAGTTCTTACAGCTTTGTGCAATTGCCTTTTTTTAGTCTTTCAAGGAGCTGGTTTAAGTATCATTTTTCTGAGGAGGGAGTCACATATGCTGTATTCTAGTATCAAAATCAATAATCTTACAGCAGTTTAAAAACAATTCATTAGCCTTTAAACAAATCAGTTCTTGCTTGATCTTTATATCTTCCTTTGGGATTAATTACTAAAATGCAAGTATAAAAACAAACTAATAGAATGAATAGGCCTTTTTATTACAATCACTGACAAGAAGCAAATGAATAGAAATTCATAACTAATATGTTGAAATTGTATGTGTCTCTGAAGAGCTACACAATGTCATATTTAACCTCAATACTCACTGCAATTTTGTGAAGTGCTTGACAAGATCAATCAAAACTCTCTAATGCTCAGAATAGATGTTGGCAATGCAACCGTCCTGGAGTAGGCCTGGTGCAAAAATTGGTTGTATGCTCTGTCACCATGCCTTTTGGGGCAAACATTAGAGACATTTTCTCAAAACTATTCTATTCATTATGATTATACTCCAAAAATGGTGAATTTATGGGATGTTCCTGATGGTAAAAACATAGGATCAGATCCTATGGCTTCAAGACTATGGTAGTAGCAACACAAATCATTGTGCAAAATTATAAAAATGCAGACTAGTACTTTGCAACTCTAACAGGAAATAGTAAAATTTTTCAACAGAAGGAAAAATATTATCGAATTAAAGAGCTGTGGTGGTACAGTAGTTAGAATGCATTATTGCAGGCTAACTCTGCATTCCCACTGCAAAGAGTTAAATCCTGACTGGCTCAAGGTTGACTCAGACTTCCATCCTTCTGAGGTCAATAAAATGAGGACCCAGATTGTTGGGGATAATATGCTGACTCTGTAAACTGCTTAGAGAGGGCTGTAAAGCACTATGAAGCAGTATATAAGTCCAATGCTATTGCTATTATACAATCAAATGAACAAACATAAATTGTTTTAAAGATTTAGCATGAAAACTTTCACATTTTATGAGTAAAAGGTGCCAGTATAAAAAGGCTTCCAAAATTATAATCCTACTTCAAAATCCAAAATCTAATAAAGGGTATTTTATATATTGACTGAATAATTTTTGCACTTGGGCTGTGCAATATTTTCAACTTAATTCCCCAATGTTGTGTGTTCCTAGGAAAATAGGCAGCTGCTTTAAAGACTTACAGAGAATGACATATTCATGTCCCACACATTTGAAATGGATTCTGAATGGCTACACATTTATAATGTTTGTGTTTTGAAAATATTTTTGAAATAAAAATGAAAAGGGGCCAAAAGTATTCTACAGCATTGCATGAAGACAAAAGTGTAGACCTCTATCAGTTCATATACCCATTAATGATTGAGATTACAGGGATGACATTGCAATGAACCAAATTAACTCTAAAAAGAAGGCTTAAGTATTGCAATAGGATAGATGCAAATTCATCCACACAAGAATGAAGAAACTTCAATGGTGCTTGACTCATTTTACTAGTTCCCTTTACTCATTCTATGTAGAACACAGCTCTGAAATGAATAATGTTAACTTTTAGAACAGAGAGCACAGAAATACACCCCTCTCAAGTAGTAGGATTCATAAATAGCAGCCAAATACTGTAAATTTATTGAGAAAAAAAATGCTTTTTGCAAATTGGATTACAATTGATTTATCAGGTGTGACTTTTTCCTTTAAATTTGGAACAGTGAATTTTACAGGCCACATTGTTGGCTTGTGGCATTCTATACAGAACTGCAATTTTACAAGATGACATGGAATGTATAAAACCAATCAAGATAGAAGATGATAGTGAACTGTTAAATATTATTCATTTTTATAGTTAGCTTTACTGCCTAAAAAAGGAGAAGGAACAAATAAGTGTTATCACAACATTTTAAAAATACTTTTTTCTTCTTCAGAAAAAGGAGTTAAGAAGTTTTCAGTCAAATATGAATAGATACCAAAAGTCAGCTATTTTATTTTTAATGCAAAGTTAATAAAAGGCGGAAACACAATCAGCAGCCTAAGGGAATGCAATAACAAGGGCTTTCCGTTTCATCCAAGGTAATATCCCTTTCTAAATTAGACTTAAAGCCTAATTTTCAAAAGCAGAATATCCTAGGAATCAGCATGATGGTCTTTGAGCATGAAAATAAAACTTAGAAAAATTTAGATTCCAACTATAAAGGAATCTCTATGCCTTCTCCTCAAGGTACTAAGTGGATCCTTAAATGGTGCTGTACTTTATCCAAAGTTAATTACCATGATTTTATTCGTCACAACTTAGAGCCATTGGAGACTGAGAAAAACACAATTACCAACTTGCTTAACATTCAACATTTCTTTCCATTTATCTGTGGAACATAGTCAAACCTGAAAGACATTATCCTCTATAATCAGTACTATCTGTCCTTCACACAACTTTAGTGTATGCACATACTCCATGATATTCATTTTTTTCAGCCAGCATGACAATGGCTTTCACACCAGTTTGCCTAATTCAGGTTTAATTTTTACAGATCCAACTAAATTGCATCTAGTTTGCAGTTCCCTTGCTTATCATCTAAGAAACTTAAGAAAAACAAGCAGCATCAAACCGGTCCCAATTTAACTCATACCTTATACACATGTCTCTATAATGAACTAGGTTCTAAGGTATGCCCATGATAAGGTAGCATACTATGTTTGAAACCGTATTTGGTTGAGACTGTCCCTCATGTGCAATTTTCACTCTATCTAAGAGAAATCCTTTCTGAAATGTTTCATGCTTCAGTATAACAGAAGTGAAATTTTGGGGCATACAGTAGTTCAATGTCTTTATCTAATCGCCCTCAAGTGACATGGAAAGAAGATATGTCTCACAGTAAAAATTCCCCTCCCCTTACAAATAAGTTATATAAAGTTCTGAAATTATCTCCACTTCTGAGGCAGCTTTACAAGAGGCTTCTTGGGCTTCTTCCTTTACACTTCAAAGCACCTTTTTAGAGCAGTACAGATGTAAGAATAATTTTTACTATAGAAGCTATTTGCATCTTTTTTCTTAAAAGAATCACATTTGAATGATTATAAAAATTATCTATTGTAACAACATAGGTCCAGCTACACTGAAAAAAATTACATCGCTTATTCGAAATACATTTCATTTTAGAAACAGGCTACTAAATAGGTCTATACAAAAACTCTAAAATAATTTTTATAATAAAATAAAGAGTGTGTTAGGAGAACTATTCAAATGAGATTAAATTCTGTTTACTACTGTTGTTGTTTTTTCTATGCTTCATATTCTGCAATCATGTGGCTGGTTCACTCCATAACCAGCACACCCACACCCACACAAACTCTCTCTCACACACACATACAGAGCAGGAAAGAAATTAACAATACAGTGATCATTAATGCTCTGGGATTTAGTCTCACAGTCTTGCTGATTAGTACAAAGGAAACCAGACTCATCCCCAATTTGAGGAGAAAATCCAGAATACAAAAGCAAGCATACCTCATTAGCTGATATGAAATTATAAAAAAATCCACAATTCTCAGTTCCTTTTGAAATTTATAAAAGTCAACAGTAAAACGTGCAAGCCAAATTGGGCATCTGTCCTATTGGCTCCCCTAAGTTGGATGATTACCAAGAGTAATGCAAATTTACTTGGGGCCAAAATGGTACCTTTTCTTAGGGAAGAGCACAATTCCAGATTTTTAAAATCAGGACAATAGCAGGCAGAAGACAAGCAGTTAGTGGTGCTGCACTGAACTGTTTTTTTCTGCTAGGTGTCGCAGAAAACTGTCCTCACCTTGGCCCCTATGATTTAAAGGCTCACTCTTAAATAGAGCAGGAGGTGGAGGCAAATGAGGGACTGGAGGGACAGGGACTGGAAGATGATGTTGATGATGTGAATGAAGATGCAGATGAGAATATGGATGGCCAATTGGGCGAGGAGGAAGTGTGCTCGCTGGATTCATATTGATTGCTGAAGTAGGGGCAAGCGCATTCGGTGTGTTCGCAACAGAAGGTACAGTGGTGGCAGATGACGTTGTGGCAAGTGAGATCTGGGCAGAGGGTGGCACATTAACAGGACTGGTAACACGGAAGCACTTTTCCTTGTGTGCCTTAAGCATATTGGAGAAACGGAATCGCTGGCCACACACATCACACGGATATGGCTTCTCCCCTGTGTGAGTTCTGCGATGTCTCTTCATGTTTGGGCGACTGGTGAAACTTTTGCCACAGATTTCACAAATAAAAGGCTTCTCTCCTGTTAAAAGTTATAAAATGGTACCTTTAATCAAATTCAATTTTCATTAAAAAAAAATTGAAAGCAAATCCTGAATCAAAGAAATTATCAAAGACTCATCTATATTGCTGATTTACGATTTCTAAAATCATCCATAGTTGGTTATTCTGGCTGGGGTTTATAATTCAACTCAGATTTGTCAAGTTAGAACTCCCAACACATTAACTTGATTTATACCCAAGAATTCTCAGTCCTTCCCAACTTCTGGTCCTACAGGTTATACCAGGGGTCAGCAACCCATGGCTCTGGAGCCACATGTGGCTCTTTCATCCCTCTGCTGCAGCTCCCTGTTGCCAGTTGGCTCCACAATTGATAGGACTTTCGGTTAGGACAGGTAGAGGAAAAAGGACACCGTGCTAGGAGGAGACTATGGTGGGGGAACAGGACTTCCGGTCGGCTCCAGAATTGAACGGGGGGCTTCCGATTCGGACCTTTGTGGCTCTTTTTAAGGTTGCCGACCCCTGGGTTATACCATTCACCTTCCTTACCTTTAACATGTATAGAGGTATCTATACAATTTCTTCCAATCCATCCTTCTTTTTTATATACTTTTGAATCATTTTCCAATTTCCAATCTCACTTGAAATGTCAGTATGAATAACCCTCCCATTATTATTTATTCTATGACTATTTATCCAACCACATTATCTTTTTATATCTTGCTTTGAATTCTTAGAATATAACCCTTTAGTCACAATTATTCTTCTGCTCACAACCTTCTGTAATCAGATTTTTGTTCTCTATATTCAATGTAATCTTCCTCATAATTTATCAGACATCTTGCCTCATTGTAGCTTATTCAGGTTTCCTCGCAGATTTCACCAGATCTGCAGGAATTTGACATAGTGCATGCTTTTATGCTCTGTCATTTCTAGCTCCAATGTTTCATTTTCTTACTCTCCCATTCCTTTTTTACTTCATTTGCATTTGGTTCTTTTACATCACTCTCACATATCTCTATCAACACCTCTTCTTAAATCTCCCCAGTGCCTTTCTACTGCTTTCTGCATTCCTTTTATATTTTCTGTTCTGTCTTAATATACACATATATTGGCCTAAGAGTTTCTCATGCATTGTGTCAAGAGCTTTCTACTTCCAAAGAGACTGTGCAATTTTATTTCCTTAAATTCATTCTCCTTCTTTTGCTTTCTACTGTTGAAATTCAGATGATACAAGAATCTTCTTCTTTAATTACACTGAAAACAGCATTATATTTAGATTTTAATGGAAGGAAAAAGCTTATGTGCTGATCAACTTTATCTGTTAACTACCCTATGAATTATTACATCAGTAGGTCTTGTATAAAGATAACAATCAAAATGTAGCCTTACCAGTGTGCGTTTTCATGTGCTCATCAAAGTACTGTTTCATATTAAAATCTTTACCACACCACTGGCACATAAACTGTTTGTGTCCAATATGGATGCTCATGTGGGAACGAAGTTGGTACTTGTACTGGAACCTTTCATCACAATTCTGCAACACATAATGAGTAACCAGTCTCCTACTTGCAGGCAAGAAAGTTATGATACAGTAGCAGTATATCAAACAGAACAGAGCTAAGTTTATATAAATGTATTTGACATTTTATTTTACCATCAAAAATTTCAACACTAACTTTGCATCATATCAATACATCTAACAATTAGAATTTTAAAAATGCAATGGAATCCTATTCAGGATGAATTGTCTGGTAAGAGAATAGTTTCAAAGTGAAGCAAATATTTTAGGTAAATACTAGACAATTATGACCTGTTGGGTCATTGGTTCAGAGATACCTCTTTACCAGATTCCTCAATGCCTTCAACAATGGCAGAACGTCCAATATAACTTGAAAAGTTCTTAAAAATTTAGGGAGATATTCGGAGATGTATGTGCCTTGAAAGTAGCCCATGATGAACTGTAGAGACTGCCAAACATCAGGAGCTGACTACATAATTTTAATGTCAGAATATTTTATAAAATTTGCCAAAATTCAATTCCATGGGAATCAGGAAAACATGGGTCCTGGATTTTGGACAGATTTTATAAGGTAGTCCATTTGAGATATCTGGTCTAAAATGTTTGCACTATGATGCACTGTTTCGCCAAATTAAAAGTTACAGACACAAGAGCTTTAGTAGTGTATAGATTTTATTGCATTACTGTGTTAGAAGCTGCTGATACAGTTCTACAGAGGAATTATTGAGTCTGTCATCTGCACCTCTAT
>QLTV01001499.1:111580-135043 GCA_003457575.1 Thermophis baileyi
TCTATATGAATGTGTATGTATGGAAGGAAAAGATAAAAGGCAAAACGAAAACTGGCTTGAATAGAGAGTATTTTGTCCCACTTCTTTGACTGACTGGATAACCAAGATTTAAGCTGTTAGAAATTATTTTGTTTCGGAAGTTTTAACACAAATGTATATACAATGCAGTTGTCAACTGCAATTTGAAAGTGCAGAATTGAAGGTGTCATTATTTTCTACTCATTTCTTCAAGTCAAATTTGGACAAGAAAAAGCATTTATTTAAGGTGGAAGAGTACTTTATTTTGGTTCAATCCAAATTCCAACTAATTCAAGCTTGTAGTAGCCATTTTGAATGTTCTAAGGTTTGAAATAAATCTAGTATTTTTAAGCTGTTGTATTAAGGGAGTGGGGTAGGTAGTTTATTAAAAAATCATTACCAACTAGTTTGGACATTAGAAAAGATTGCTCGTGCTCTTTTACTGAAGTTTAAATATTTGTTATTATTTGAAAGCATTGTGATTGTGCAGGCTCTAAATGTTAATATTTACAGCCAGTCAACTATGGTCAATCCACACTGACAAGTATCACATACCAAGTCAAATTATCCCACCCTGTATCGCTGCTAGAAAGGATTTTGTTTTTAGTTGAACTGGGGAGAAAACAAACCTCTTAGCAGTATCTGACTGGTTAATATGAAATCTCCTCAAAAAGATGAGCAAAAGAAAATTGTGCTTTTAAAAGTTGTAATTGTGACAGATTTTATAGATAGATAGATAGATAGATAGATAGATAGATAGATAGATAGATAGATAGATAGATAGATAGATAGATAGATAGATGATAGATAGATAGTTAATATGAAATCTCCTCAAAAAGATGAGCAAAAGAAAATTGTGCTTTTAAAAGTTGTAATTGTGACAGATTTTATAGATAGATAGATAGATAGATAGATAGATAGATAGATAGATAGATAGATAGATAGATAGGACAGGCAGACAGACAGACAGAACTGTCTGAAGGATGTGAAAGTAATGGAAAAGGAAGAATTAGTAATTTATTAGTAATGGAAAGGAAAGGATTTATTAGACATAAATAATCAAAAGACAGAAGGGGAGTTCTTTGCCTACCTTATAATGGCAATTCAAATGAGAAAAATGAGTAAGTATCTCAGTTTTACATCCCATCTCTCACACTGGCCAGGACTATAATTTTGTCTATAATCTTCTAGTAAATTATAAACATAAATCACAACATCTCTAGGTCAGAGCAAGAATGCATTCATTGAGGCAGTTCATCACAATCTCAGTTTGCCTGGCATACTGCATTTTCTTTTATATTTTTCAGGACTTCTATAATTTCTTCCTGTCTGATGAAGTTTGTTTCTTTTTATCCCTAGTGAGGTTGGCTTTTCTCAAGAATGAGAAGGAAAGGCCACATGCCTTTGAAGGACATGGGCAAGTAGTACGTACATTATTCTATGTCTGTTCCCATTCACCACTTTTAATTATCAAAAAAGGAAAGAAAAGTTGTGAGACTTTTCTTTCTCACCCACACAGTTATTAAGGAAAAGCTGTGAATTGTGGCATCTCCTGGAGGACAAGTTGTAGCAGCAGATTTTTATTTTTTATGTCTCTGAGTCAGTTTTTTTACTAGGCCCTGTAGGGTTCGTTGCAAGATTCTGGAAGTATTTGCCATTTCCTTCTTCCTAGGGTTGAAAGAGAGTGACTGGCTTTGTCACCCAGCTAACTTTGTGACTAAGCTGGGGTTTGAACTCAGACTCCTGATTTTTACCCTAATATTTTAACCACTATACCCAACTAGCTCTTAGCAGTAGAACTTACTAAACTGCAATCATACAACAAGAGATGTAGCCAAGATGCAAACACAAAGGATTTCTGGGAGAGGAGAGCTTTCTGCCCTATGGGATCAGGTGTTCCACCTCAAGAAGGTCAATAGTTATACAGTAATGTATCATTCTTTTTCCTTTGTTTTGGGCTGTTTTTCCCCCTCCAGACTGCCAGTCATAGACACATACTCTGAATATGTACTGTATTCTGTATTGCTTCTATAACTTTTCAAAAATGTATTTATCATTACTTATTATCATCCCTTTGGGCAAATTTTCTGAAAGTTGGAAGGGAAATAGCACTGACTTTCTCCCTACCAATTTTATGGTACAGGGATAATATATAATTGAATTTAAGAGTTCCCATAGTTTCTTAATGTTGTATAGTCAAAACGTTATAATTTTTTATATTGAAACAGAGAACACGTAGAATGTTCCAAGGACACATTTTGAATTGAACTGTTCTATTTACAGCTTGAAACGTTTTTTAAAAAAATATGCATACCAGTATTGACCATTCCATTCTCTAAATCTAGTTAAGCCTTTATATCTGAAACTCTATATTCAGCCTGTCTACTGCTCCCTGTACAATGTTGATAGTTAAAATTTATTGTACAACAGCTTCTCGTGGATTCACAAATATAACAGCAATGACAACTATAGTCAATCAACTATAATGTCTTTTTTATTTAAACAATTTATATAGCTGCCCATCATACAGCAATGATTCTAAGCACACAGAAGATTAAACGCAAACTAGCAATGTAATATACAAAATAAACTTTCCAAGTACTAATCCAAAATAATAATATAACATATACCTGGGGTCTACACAAGATACAATTTTCAATCAGCATAAATCAAACCAGACCAATCCATCAGCAGGGCTGGTTTAACCTCCTGCCCCAAATGCCAGAGGGAACATCCAGATCTTTAATGCCTTATGAAAGGCCAATTGAGTTGAAGCTTTCCGGATCTTGTGGGGAAAGGTGCTCCATGGGCAAGGTGTGGCAAAAGAGAAGATAATATTTCCTAATAGAAAGTCAGAACCTTACTGGTTCTGGTTTAATATTTTGAGCCTTTGAAGATAGACCACCTCAAGAAACAGACTCTAGAAGGGCATTTTAGCTCTATTTTACTAATAAAAGGACCTTGAAAAATAATGTTTCTCTCTTTTACACCAAGAAAATCCAGGTAGGACAATCCTGAATTTCTTGCTCACTGCTTCTTCTATATTGAGGCTAAGCTTCCAATTGCTGAGTATTAAGGCCATCTTTACATTCCTCTACACCAGGGGTGTCAAATTCGCAGCCCGCAGCCCAGATTTGTCACGCACTTGCCACACCGTGTTTTAGCAAAGGGGGGAAAGGCGCGATACATCACGTGACGCTGCTGTGATGACGTGAGTTTGACATCGCTGCTCTACACGACTTCCCCTGTCCAACCCAGTCTCCCCTCTAAGTGCAAAGAAAATATGGGCAAACTGCTATAAAAACCAAATACAGATTCACACCCACCCTGTGCTCAGCAGCCTTCAAGCTCACTAGACAAGTTATAAAGTACTGGAGACTCCTCCCACCATTCTTGTTGCATGGTGGCCTGTACTGGATGGAGTCTATCGTAGTGGTAAGTATAGAGTTCTCCTCATTCTTAAATTCACTGTCCATTGATTCCGATAAGAGATCACAGGATCGGGTCTGTACAGGGATCTCAGATAAAATGGTATACGAGATACAGGGCATGGATGCCTGCTATTCTTTTCCATAAACTTTCAGATTCCTGGTAGCCCTTCCAGTGAATCAGATATTTCAAATGTATCCTCCTGCATCCAGAATACATTTTACTTAGTACTCGTTTTCCGTTTGCCAGCACACAATAAAAAACAGCTTTAAAATATGTAATAAAACCCACTGAAACAAAACCTCATGATTCCAAAAATAGGGGGGGGGGCTGAGGTAAATGGCTGATTTTTCAGAAGCAATCTTGGCCCAGTGACAAATATGGATAAATACACAGTCCTTGCCATTCGCTCTTAGCTTTGATATTAAAGATCAGAGTAGCCAAGGCAAAATTTAAACACTCCCTCCATGTCCAGCAGTTCTATTCTTACGGCACACTTGTAATACCTTTCCCTAAAGAGAACATGTTTGCTTCACTATTGAGAAACAACTGTCTATAATACATTTCTTTACAGAAATGTAAAGAATCCGTGTATAAGTCCCTCTGGAGGCCAGCCATCTGACCACAACACATGCATCCTGTTGCTGTTGAACTCTAATCCAATCAATCCGTAGCCTGCCTCTCTGCCTCCAAACTTCCAGGATGGTCTATTCTCTAAGGAGAGCCAAAGTTGCTTGACCTCAGGACTGCAGAAGGCAAGGCTGAGCATAGAAAATCAAATTTATGTGATAACACATGTGCTATGTTGTTCTATAAACAGGGAATAAAGATGATATAAAAACTGAAATAGGAAAAAATTGATCCAATGAAATGAGAAATTTGATCTTTTGAAGGTGCTCCAATAGAAAACTATTTTATTGCAAACAATACTTTATTGAAATGTTAGTTCTTCTCACCTAGAGATGTGAAGGCCCGGAAAAAACCCGGAAAAATTCGGAAAAAAACTGTTTTTTTCCCGTTTTTTTCCTGAAGGCTTTTTTGTTTTTTTCCAAAAAATTGGAAAAATTGAAAAAAGAAAAAAAAAACATTGTGGAATATTTTATTTTAACATGATGAATAAAATATTTTAAGACAGGGTGTTCAAATATTTTCCAAATCATTTCTAAAAAAAATGTATGATATCAGATTATTCTAATTTTTGTGCACTGAGTGAGGACAAGCAACGATTCTGATTAAATGTCCATTGAAACTTAGTCCCAGTCTCTTCTTAACACTTCCCCCATCTTCAATTCTTTTTATGAGAATGGGGTTTTTATTTTTATTTAATACTGTGGAGAGGAAATATGAAAAATTGTTACTTTTGGTTTTGAAAATTGTTTTGTGGAGGCTTTTTGGCTGTTCCACATAAACTAGTAAGCAGTTCAGGAGATTGTTGCTCTCTTTGTTACAAATAAATATTATAAAAAAGTAAATTCTGTTTGTGATAATTGTTTGGCTACACTATATTTTTAATATGCTAGTTGTGATAATTTTATGCCAAGTCAAATTGTCCATAGTCATATTTTATGTTCCTAAAGTAACAGAATGACTTTCAATCTTAAAAAGACAAAAAAGTGCTAATGTAGCATTTTTTTTCAATTTTTCCGAAAATTTCCGTTCCCCCCCCCCCAAAAAAAAACCCGGGTTTTTTTTCCAAGCTTCAAAATTTCCGGAAATTTTACATCTCTATTCTCACCTATGAGAAGCAATATTGAACAGAGTGGACATGGCAGGAAATTCCCCCCTTCTCACTGCCTGAAGGAGAAAAGTGCCTAATGCCACATGAATGTGTGTGCTTACGCTTCAAAAGAGAGGAGAGATCTGGATAAGCAGTGGCTAATTAAAAAAAATAAAAATTCAAACCCTAAACTGCTGCTTGCTCTAGGGTAGACCAATTTAATTTGGGTCCTTTCTTTAGGAATTGTGGCAAAAGTCTTTTGCATTCTACAAAGTTAAGGATGCATTTTCTACAAAAAAATTCAAAGTCCAGAAAACATTTGGAACGTCTTTCATATTTCTAGGTGCATGCCATGAAAATATGAACTGTACTGGATCTCTTTATATTTGTTCTGTAGAGAACTGGCAACTCAAGTAATCCAGCTGGGGAAAATCAAACACACATTTTTACAACTTAAAAAAAGCTGCATTTGCAAAGTCATTCTTAAATCTTTTAAAATGTTGCTCTCATGCAAAGATGGATTTTCTGAAAGTATCAGTATGTCACCAAACATATTAAGGCATACTTATCCAAGACATTAGACAATATTTCACTCATGAATGTGGAGATGGTCACACTGCAATTAACTAATCTAAACAACATTCCTATGTATTCATATTTGCCATACCTGGTATCTCAGCAAATTTTCAGGTCCATCTTTTATTCTGATTAAATTGTATGCATCTCTCAAATCCAATTTTGTGAAAAGAGCTGAGGTGGCGCAGTGGTTAGAGTGCAGCACTGCAGGCTACTTCAGCTGACTGCTAGCTGCAGTTTGGCGGTTCAAATCTCACCGGCTCAAGGTTGACTCAGCCTTCCATCCTTCCGAGGTGGGTAAAATGAGGACCCAGATTGTTGGGGGCAATATGCTAACTCTGTAAACCGCTTAGAGAGGGCTGTAAAGCACTATGAAGCGGTATATAAGTCTAAGTGCTATTGCTATTGCTAAAATGTGTCTTTTGAAGGCTGTCCAGTAAGTCTGAAATAAGAGGTAGTGGGTAGGGACCACTAATGGTCACACCCAGGAGGTTTTGGACACATGGAATCTATAGCAATGAACATCCTTCAAGAATTTTTTCTTCTCTGACATAAAAAGGTAAGTCTTTCCGTTGGCTGCCTGAGCTCTTCTTAATAGCTAAAAGGCTCTCCTGGTGGATTCCTGAGAGGGGAGCCTATCTTTTCCCAAAGATAAGGCTTTCGAACAGGTGGGGCACTTGCTTATAATGTGGGCTGCAATTCCACAGGTGAGACATTGACAGAGGTACCTATTTTTGTGATGCAAGTCTAGGCTTTGTATTCTAGGACTACACAGTAGAAGCATAAACTTCAGTCTCTCCTTCTCTATTGAGGACATGCATCTCTTTATTACTTCTATTTGGATTCTTTGACACCGGTATCTGAGAAGGTCATCGGGGAGGAGCAGGGATGAAAAATCTTGCTAATTTCCTCCATGCCTCAAGTCTTCCAATCACCTTCTATTAACATTCAGTATTGGAACAGTTCTTTCAAATTCTCTGGTATGCCTTGTAGCACTAACCTCCTTTTTCAGTTCATTAGTAGGAAGCTGAAAATTAGCCCATCAGAGAAATATTATTTTACCCACATCTCTGGCAAATACCGTATTTTTCGGACTATAAGACGCACCGGTGTATAAGACGCACCAAGATTTCAAAGAGTTAATTAAGAAAAAAATGTTTTTGCCCTCCCCCAGCCCCCAGGAGCACTCTGCAGACCTCTGAAACCCTCTGCCCACCCCGTTTTTGTGAAAAATGGGCCATTTTTCGCCCATTTTTTGCAAAAACGGGGGCGTTTTTGACCTCCCCCAGGAGCACTCTGCAGACTCTCCCAAACCCTCTGCGCACCCGTTTTCGCATGGGCCAGGGCTTCGGGAGGCCAAAAATGGCTGTATTCGGTGTATAAGACGCACCAACATTTCCACCCTCTTTTAGGGGGGAAAAAGTGCGTCTTATACTCCGAAAAATACGGTAACTGAAAATCTATATTTATGAACTTTCTCACTACTTTATTTTAGATTGCAGACCTCTCAATTTGTTATTGCTACCTTACTTGAATAATCAAATGCAACTTTAACTCTGTACGATGTTCTGGTAACTAAGCAGTAATATGAACATTGCCTTTGATGAGGGACACAGCTTATTTGGCTGTTCCATCTTTCAAAAGATTCAGAACAAACATTGGAACAATTTGTAAGAAATGCTGTTGGTTGACATTTCATAAACAACTCAAACTGAGTCATAAAAGTAAAAAAACTGATCTTGGTCTCCTCCAAACCTCTCCAGAAATTTCTTTGAGAGCAAAGAAATACTGGCTGGGATGCAGATTGTTGAACTGCCCCGATGAGACAAATCTTGTCTGAACTGCTGCATTAACTGTACTATGATACTGTGCAGGTTTATTATTTGTATTTCCACTTGCTGTTATTGTTCTATCATGCTTGAGCAAGCTGTTCTATGAACAATAGGGTGCCTGAAGATTTGATGCAATTTCCACAATCAAAAGAAAGATTAATGACTTCATAATTAGAAAGCAGTGAGGCTTTCAAGACTGATGTCAGTCCTTCTATGTAGGCCAGGTCAGGAAATAAGACTCCAAAAGGACTGTTGTAATTTTATTGTTACAAAGTATAATAACAGAATCTTGAAAGCCTAACAAAGATTATCTCCCTCCCTTGGCTTATATCAAGAGAATCAAGGTATCACAATCTTGAGTTTCTTCATACTTCCTCCTCTTTTTCACAGCTAAGGTGGTGTTTATCTAATGGTTATTGAATATCTTTTTCAAACTCATCTCTGTATACCTACAGGCAAGCAAAAATAATCAGAAGCAAGTCATTCCACAACTATCCTGACCATAAGCCACTGGGAGCCAGTGCAGCTTACAAAACAGGTGTATCATAAACACCCAAAACTGCCTGTGCCTCTGCATTCTAAATCAGCTGCAGGTTCTAAATGTTTTTCAAGGACCACCTCATATGTACACTGCATTACAGTTAATTCAATCAAGAAGTGAAAAAAGCATTTCCTGGATACCTTTCTGCAAATATTTTCGATCCCATCCTTACCCAGGAGGGACAGGGACCATGTAAACAGGCTGCTGGCCCGAAATAAGGGCAGAAAATATCACATTCTACCACCCTTATCACTACAAGATAATGTTCAAAAAAGGGCTCTTGCCCATTTCTTGTCAGATTTACAGGTAGTCCTCGACTTACAACCATTTATTTGGTGACCGTCTGAATTTACAACCGCACTGAAAAAAGTGACTTATGACTGTTCTTCACACTTACGACTGTTGCAGCATTCCCATGGTCACATGATCAAAATTCAGACCCTTGGCAACTGGCATGTATTTATGGCAGTTGTAGTGTCTCTGGAGTCATGCGATCACCTTCTGTGATCTTCTGACAAGCGAAGTCAATGGGGAAGCCAGACTCACTTAACAACCATGTGACTAACTTAACAACTGCAGTGATTCACTTAACAATTGTGGTAAAAAGGTTGTAAAATGGGGCAAAACTCACTTAACAACTGTCTTGCTTAACAATGGAAATTTTGAGGTCAATTGAAATTGAATACTTTATTTGGCTAAGTGTGATTAGATACACAAGGAATTTGTTTCCGGTGCGGAAGCTCTCCGTGTACATGCAAAGCAACATCATCATCATCATCATCATCAAAGGAGGGACTTAGAAGGCTAATAAGGAGGATAAATATTGCTGCTACATCCGTATTACATGGATAAATATACATAGACATTAGACAGCATTGTGAGAATTAGGTGTTCAGCAGAGTGATGGCACAGGGGAAACTGTCCCTGTGTCTAGTTCTTTTGGCATGCAATGCCCTGTAGGCTGTCCACAGAGGAGGAATTCAAAGAGTTTATATCCAGGATATGAGGGGTCTAGGGCCCTTCTTCTGACCCATACAATATACAGGTCTTCTATGGAAGGTAGGCTGGTTGCAGTTATTCTTTCTATAGTCTTAACTAGCCATTGGAATCTATACCAAACCTGATAGTTATAGAAGTACGTAGAAGAGACTCAATAATTCCTCTGTAAAATGGTATCAACAGCTCCTGCGGCAGTCTGAACTTCCTGTCTTGACGCAGGAACAAGGATCACCTGTATTCTTTGTTTTTTTCCATCAATGTTCTATGTCACTTCATTACACCTGGATTCCTTTGAAAACTACTCTATGGTAGAGAGAGCCTGCACAGGTGTGATCTGATTTAAGGACACAATTGCTCTTGTATTGCAAATGGTGACTAAGGCTTCAGTCAAACCATGTACAAGAGTTCCACGAATGACCCTAAGCCCCTTCTGAAACCTAGTCAGCCTAGGGCAGACTGATCAAATTATTCCTACCTCTCTGTGGTGGGATACAGCCCCAGAAAAATCAAAGATCAAGTGGGAATAATCTGTCCATGGCAAGGGATTCATGGTAGTACTCTCCAAGTCCAGTTTATATTGCAACTGTCCCAAGATAAAGACAAGGTTCAATATGTTTTTGGTCCATGTTTTGGCATAGAGGTATTTGGTAGCCACCTGAGTAGCCTCCAAGCCTGCACCTGAAATCAGCAGATTAAAGTCTGCCATACCATAAGCCCATGGAACTCGATTGCCAAACCAGCTATGAATTCCAACAGGAACACAAGCACAATTCCCTCTGATCCCTACTGCCCAACTTCACAAGCAGGAATTTGCAACTGGGTACTGCAGAACAGTGCACCTGAAAGCCATCAGACTTTTCAGATGACAATGGCTACACCACCACCTTAACCCTGGGCTACCCTTGGTAGCCAGCTAGGTTTTGGTAATTCAAAAAAATCCAGCCCTTTCATCCACAATTAAGCTGTGGAGGAGGAGAGCTTTATTATAAACTAGTGTTATCCATTAAGTAGCAACAGTTAGAAGCCAGGGCATTTGAGCCTTCATTACCAGATCTTGTGGTATAGTACAACAGTCTATTAAGATTGGTACCAAATACCAAGGCTCTCGTCCCTGGAAGTGGCTCTAAGGAGCATGGAGATGATGTTAGAGAAATCATCCAGAAGCCATTAAGAGGACAGTACATGCAGAAGTAAATGATGAACCCAGAGAGCCTAGGTGTCAACTGTCGAAACGGTGAGCCTCTGGCGGACCGTCTTGGGGTTGCCATTCGGGGGGGGGGGAAGGTTTACAGGGATAATGAAAAATAGTAGACTCACAGCGTGGGAGTTTGATAACGAAGAAGCAGCCGGCTGATGGCTGACAATCAGCTGGAGAACAGGCCGGCAGCAAGAAAGAACTAGGCCCAACAGAAAGATTCCAGGCCTCTCAGGAAGTACAACAGCCATGTGGGTGGGGCAGGCGCGCGCAGGGGGCATGGTTAAATAGGCGGGAAAGCAGCAATGGTTATTGCTGCCTTTGTTTTGGTTGCTATGTGCTGATGTTTCCAGGTCTGCCAGAATTAAAAGCAATTAATTGAACCTTTTCTTTCTGTTTCTTGGTTTTGGAGAATCGGAACAGTGACACTAGGAATATTAGAGACTAATATGGCTCTCCTGATTTGCAGAGGATAAGATGGAGGGAAGTAAAAACACAGGCAGACTTGTAAGACAAATAAAGGAGAATATTGGTAGCTCAGTTTTGAAATGAGGAGTCCTTGGTGCTCTCTGAGCTTGCTTGTTATTTATATTCTAGTGGCTTGCCCTGTCAGTGCTGGTTGGGGTGGCCTTAGAAATTCTTTGGTTGAACCCAACTAAAGAATCTGTAAGATCACCCCCACCAATATTGTCAGGGCAAGCCACTAGAATATAAACTGACAGAAAATTGCACTTCTTACTAGCACTGATGATGTTACCTAGTTTGGGTAATGAAATGTCTGCAAGAAAACAAGGAAGTTCAGAGAGCACTAAGGTCCACTCAAACTTGTAAGATTCTGTTATTATAATCTATCTCAATAAATATAGTTCTAGTTTTTCAGTGGAGTCAGTTTCCTAACCTGGTTTACTTCATATATCTGACAGTGATCTAAACTGTTTTCTGCCGTATCTTCCCCTACCCAATATATCTTCATCTGGCTGCAATGCAGCACAATATCCTTGGTTTTTTATCAAGCATTGATAAATATTATAATTTTGATCATCACTCAGATATAATCCATTTCTGCCATAGAGTTAAGAAGGCACCATGAGACAAAAAAAATTTTTTTGCAGTGGAGTGTGAGCATGTCACTATCCTTATTTGTATGCTGGTCACTGTAGAAATAGAATGTTAGATAAGAGATAACTTTGATCTGTAGCACAGGTTTTATTGTTCATGTCTATTCAATTTTAACATTACTTTATAATTATATGCTTGTTTTTTACAATTAGACAATTTACAATTGAGCAGAATTCATACCTCACATCGGAAAGGCTTCTCTCCTGAATGCTGTAGTGAATGAACCTTTAACGACATACTGCGTTTGAAAGATTTTCCACAGGTTTCACATGTAAATGGCATGTCCTTAGTATGTGCTGAAACATCAGTCAATTAAGTAAGTCAGTCATAACTAGCTTAACTCAGTGGTTTCAAGAGGTATACTCTAAGCATAAATAAGATTAGATCCAGTTCAGTTTTTATTTTATTTATAGTATTTATGAGGGTGTCATTTAATTAGAATGGTTCTTGTGGTCTGTAGTTAAATTATAATGTAAACAAAAGAACTTCAAGTAGCAATTAACACTCAGGAAATAAAAATGCTATTTACTGTGCCTTATAATATAGCAATCAGCTTAGTACAGAGTAAAAACAAAGCACGCTAATTTGACTATAAAGTATGGTAGGCATGTACACAGAGAACTACATAATTAGACTTTGTGTAATCACAAGACTAAAGTGCCCTATTTCATTAACTCCCTTTCTCAACATCCCACCTAAGTTCAAAGGTAAGTTCTTAGCTATCTCACCAAGTCAAAATTATTTCAGCCAAGTAAGAATAATTTCTTAACAGTTCAGTTCACCCTTAAAAGAAGTTCAACTTGTCATGGAAATGTTCTTCCTATATCATTTAAATCTATGGATAGGTATTTTACAGTGAAGGTATCCCACATTTTACCAATGTTATATGCTTCAATTCTTCCAAATATAGATTTTAGTTTCAAAAGCAAGAGAAAATGTATAAACTGTATAAGCCACGGTGGCGCAGTGGTTAGAGTGCAGTACTGCAGGCTACTTCTGCTGATCACCAGCTGCCAGCAGTTTGGCAGATCGAATCTCACCAGGCTCAAGGTTGACTCAGCCTTCCATCCTTCCGAGGTTGGTAAAATGAAGACCCAGATTGTTGGAGGCAATATGTTGACTCTGAATACTGCTTAGAGAGGGCTGTAAAGCACTATGAAGTGGTATATAAGTCTAAGTGCTATGCTATTGCTAAGTGCTAAACTCCCTAATTTCAGTGCTTGCGTTCAGGAAGATGCACATCAAAGTACAGAAGTTTTATTATAAAACTAGTCATAAATGTGGCTTAACTAAAACACCAAATCTCTGTATTGCAAATAAACTAAAGTGCCATTTCTCTCTCCAATTGCATCTAAAACAGATTCCACACATTATAGCCCCAGATAGTCTTATATTGGCCAGACTGAGATGCCAAAAACTGGGCTTCTCTCCTTTTACTTGAAAGGCTTTCTATGGCTTTCTCTATCCTTTCCATTAATGACTAATGGAGATGAATAAGGGCATAGTTACAGAGAGGTGTTTTTAAAAATGACTAACCTATTTGTAAACAAGGAGCTACCTAAATGCTACATGGACAGTTGACTGAACATTAGAATCATAAATCTGAAAGAAGCACTATGCTATGCAAAAACAGACAGCAAAAACTCACCAACCATGTGCTTTCGCACGTGAGCCATGGTGTAGAACTTCTTTTCACATATTTCACAGGAGAATTTTTTCTCTGCATATCCATGGACAATCTTGATATGCTCATGGAGGGACCAAAGCTTCTTGAATGACTTATTACAGGAAACACACTGAATGGGTGGACAGGACAAAGAAGAATAATTTAAACAAAGTTCACTTCAGATGGTACCAGGAAGCTGTAGCCAAATGAAATGAACATACACAAGGAAAAGGCTGCAACTGTATGTAGATATAACAAGGTTTAAGTGAGTACCGTATTCGTGTGCTTACATCGCCACCTGCTGCTTCCTCAAGAGCAGTTCAGCAGCAACATCCAGGCTTCTACCAGCCCTTCACACAGACACAAAATATATTGATGGAATGAGCAGCGATGTGGAAGAATATTGACTAAATTCAATGAGTTAGCCTGCCAGCTTGAAAATGATGTTTGATATCAAAAATAGCTCATTTGTATTTAAGCATAATCTGGGAAGTATATTGCTGTGAATTGCAGGATTACAATAAATTACTCAAAATGAAACAATTATTTTTCTTATTTGGAGTACAGAGACTATGGATAGGAAATAAGAGAGAATGAAATAATACATTTCCCTCTAGCCAAAATCATGACAGATCGTATTTAAATAAAGTAATGTGATTTTGTATTAACGACTGATTTTAGTTGGAAAGGATACCTGTTAATTAATTTTTATCTTGTGTAAGATAAGATAGTAAAGCAAAGCAAAATAAAAATGTAATTTGTATCATTATTCAGTGCAAGTAGTCATTAATACATCTTACCATAACCCTAGCAGACCAGTTATACAAGAAAGTAATGCTCTCTGTCCCCAAATTTAAATTCTGTGCCAAGAAACCAGAACATTATCAGTTATTTAGACTGTGTGAAACATATAGGAGTAAATTAGCAAAATATAATTTTAAACAACACATTTAGTAAGAAAAATATAAGATCCATGAAGATTTTTTAAGTTAATCCAAAGCACTTTAAAAATAATAAACCTACTACAAAATGCAGATTAGAGTTAACTGACTTGAAACTCGTTCTTATTTTCCATTCAAATTGGAAGACAGAAGTAAGTGGATTCCAGTTCCTAGGGCATAACAGCATAAGAATTCTGGACCAGAGGATTGCTGAAGCTGGCACAAGGAATAACAACGAAGTGAAACTGTTGAGTAACAGAGTGGACAGAGCAGTAGCAGGCGGATCATCTGTGTCTTACTCGTCTGGGTTCACATATATATCAGAAATATCACATCCAGTTTACAGAAGAGACACAAAATCAGAACCTGGGATAACAGAATACTAAACCAAAATGCTTGATCCCAGCAATTACAATGAGCACACTGAAGGAAGCAAATGCAAACCAATCACATAGTTGAGGACCACATCCTTTAATTCAGACTGGGCATTTCATAGTTAATAAGTGAAAGATAAATACCAGACCCACAGAAGGTGTGTTTGAAGGTTACTCTTATGTTTTATGTCACATTTATTTAAAATATTCATTATTTTTAAAAAAAATCAAATTTGATTAGAATAAAAGGTATAAATGCTACCAGGTTAAATATTGATATACTCAGGCAAAGAGTCTGTAGTTGAAAATAAACATCTTGCTGATCCATTTATTAAACACACACAAATGCTGACCATATGCACAAGGATTCTTCATTTGTATTTGTCCAAAGATTCTTGGATTTGCTCATTCTGCATCATTTCCAGGACCAAGAATCTTAGGAGGAATAAGCTATAGGATCATCTTGCTAACTAGTTAACCTACTAACTTGAATTCAACCTCCAGGTCTATGGGGAAGTAACTAAAAATGTGCTTTTTTAAAAAGGGAACTTTTCTTAGGGAAACTGTTCCCTTTCGCTTTGCTCTATCAGTCCCTTTATGGTCTCTGTATACACCACCTAGTTTGTTAGGTATTTATCTAATTATACTGTATTGTTTCATTCCAAGAACTAACCTGAATAAATTACATGCAAACATGCAATGTATTTTATTTATTAGTTTCCCGATATTGAGAATTACCTGTGTATAATTCACAACTATCTTTTATGGAATCATGGAACCCAAACTCACTTTTTTTTTTGCTTTCCGATTGATCTGCTATTAACTGCTGTTTCCCATTTCCCATTAGCGATCATGAAGTCCATATTTTGCCTTCATCATGATTATAATGGTAAGTTAACCTCCCTCCCCCCATCTATTCCAGACAGCTGGAGGCAGAAGAAACATTTTCTCATAACAATCCTTGTGAAGATCACAGACTTTATGTTGGTAATAGGAACAACAACAATCTCTGATAAGATGGACAAATAGGAAGGCTAAAATACTGCTTCTTAAATTGTGACAATGTAAATAATTTTGAGCTTCTTTATCCTGGCCGAATGCTTTATTTCTTATTCATCCAGCTCTACCCATTCAGGCAGTTCCAAAAGGATTCTGAGGAATTAATATAGCTCTCAGTCCCCAAACATAGGTCACTTATTTCTAAATAATTATTTCAAAATCTAACAATCCATTGCACGCTAAATAGCAAATGGATATTTGACACACTTACAGATCAAATATATTTCTTACATTTACTGAAAAGTACAATAGGCTGTTTAGTTTACATGAGTGTCTCATTGTCACTCATATATTTCCTAAACAATTTATAGCTAAATAAGATTTAGACAATTTCATTATTACATAGTCTTGCATGCTGTCATATCTTGTCTACATATGCAAGTCTATATATCTTGCATAATGGTTAATTTTTTTAACTAATGTGTCTTTATCTTCCATTTAATACTAATCAATGTACAATATATGTGTAGGTTTAGAACCCGATGTTCCATTTCTTCTGCAAGATTGTGTAGAGAACTCTTACAGCCAGGCATTATTCCCTCTCCTCCCCACATCCATGCAAGTCAATTTCCTTAACTATGCAAGAGGAAATGTTGATTAAAGTAGAAAAGTTTGGGAACTTGTCCTCCTCAAAGGATTTCCCCCCTTGCAAAGTGTCCAGGGGACAGCAGAAGGTAGGGAAATCTGGCAAACCAGTGAGAAAACCTACCTGAATGTTTTTTTCACAGTCTGTTTGCTGGTGAAGGGAGAGCTCACTTTCTAGAACAAATTTCTTCCCACACTTGTCGCAGATCTGCATGCGCCTATGAGTGACGTTCATGTGCTTCTCCAGATACCAGCGTGTGTTAAACACCCTGGGGCACTTCTCACAAGTCAAAGTCTCCTTTTCTTCACACTTTGATTTCTGCACAGGTGCCTTGGGCTCCTTTGCAGCTTTCTTCTTACGCTTGGGAGGCTCAATGCTCTTTCTACGGCCCCTTGTAGTTCTGGAAGTAGGGGAAGATGTGGCGGCTGCAGCAGATGCAGCTCTCCTTGTCCTCCTTTGTGCAACACTATCATTTTCCTCTCTTTGCTCTTTTTTCTTCTGCCTCTCATTTTCCTCCTCATCATTACTGTCTTCAGTGGCCTCTTCCTCCCCACTGTCACCCTCCTCTTCCTCACTACTGGTCTTAAGAACAGCAGTTTCTTTGGATTGGGAAGGGACCCCCTTCTCCCCTTTTGATACATTTAATGTTTGGTTGTTAAGGTTTACCTCTACTATTATCTGCTCCCTTTTGTAAGTCACTTCATCTTCTTCCTCGTCCTCCTCCTGCAAGTCGTCAGAGTTCTCCCTGTCTTCTTTCACGGCTCGGGCCTCTCCTACTGTTCTGTCCTCCCTGAAATATGGCTGCTCCTCTCTGTCATGAAGATGTGGCTTACTTGCTTTTGGGTCCACCAGTACAGAATAAGGACTCCCAGACTCCCTTTTGTATACCTTGGTGGACAAATCAAGTTCCTGGCTGGCATCATGATAGAAAGTGGGTGGTACTTGACCCCTGTCCTCCTGTGCCATCCCTGCTACATGTGTGGTGCAATTTTTAGCCATCTGCTGGCAAGAGCTGGCTGTTTCATTCATGGGGGCTCTCGATTCATTGAGCACCTTGTATTCCAGAATATCAATGAAGTAACTCCTGTGGAACAAGATGAATATCTGGAAATAACTAACTCATGACTGTTTTTGGGGAGCAGAGCAAGAAAGCACGTGTAGGTCATGGAACTCTGGTTTTATAGAATGAAGACATCGACAACAGTTCACAGGAAGAAAGCTGTCATTCAACAGATGAAAAATTTGTCTAGAAAAAAAGGAGAAAATTAAGTTAGTGGCTTAAGCATAGCTGGAGTAAGTTATCCTTGGAAAAATCTGTTGCTTAATATAAACGATGTATAGGATTTGCTCCAACAGTTGTTAACCATTTATATTAATAACAGGCTAATCATTTTATTGTCTACAAGAGAAAAATAGGGAAATGCTTTTATTGCATTGCCAACAAATATATACTATTATCTGAATTTTAGAGCAATACAAGGCGCTAAATAAGAAATGGTTTTATATATTTAAGAGATGGTGCATAATAGTTTCTTTTACTATTCTCTTACTAGGTAACTCTTGCAGTTATGTAAGATTATTGATGCAATTAAATGTTTGGAGTTATAAAGCAATGAGCTTTGCATATAATGAACATCTGTAATTTCAATTTTCAGAAAATTCTAGTTATGTAACTATAAAGATCATCTTGAAGTATCATGATTGTGCCTAATGAAATAGGAATCTGTGAGATACTGTCTTGCCCATAAACCTAATATCATCTGGATATCAGCTTCTCATGTCTTTCTCATCACTTGCTACCTAATTCTTTTCACCAGAGGTATCAGGAACTGATCCAGGAATTTCTACTAGCAAAATATGCACTTCACCAATAAATGACAATCTTTTCTTTTTCAGAAGTGAAACATGGATCAGTAGATTCTGGTGGTGAAATAGAGGTGGGGTTTTAAGGGCAAGATGTACCTGCTTTCTCATGTTGATAAAGACACAGATGAATAAATTCATGTGCATAACACATGTAATTTTATTTCTTCCTTCTTTTTGTTAATCCAAATTTTTTGGGAAAAGCCACATTTTACCAAATTCCAAAAGGCCATGACAATAGAAGCAATCTTTACCTCAGGAGATAGGCTGTTCCTGAGAAAAAGCATAATATATAATCCAACCATGCTGAGCTTCCATAAAGGCATAAAGACCTGAGGCAAGGTAGAGTGATCTGCTCGATATTTTTTAGGGTAGGGAACATATTTGGGTCAGCTATCCATGCAGATCATGTATTTTTCTATTAATTGTTTCATGATTTTTGGTATTATTTCTATCCAATAATCCCCACCCCCATTTTTATAGCCAGACGACCAGAAAATGAGCAAGATAAAGTTTACAAAGTGAACATATAATTTAACCCTATTGGGTAAGTCTCCTAGATCCACTCTTTGATTGAAAGGCATATAAGTTGACAAATAAAAGTTCTGTTCCAAATTTGAAAGGCTTGACAGGAACATTTAAAACTGGCTCTGTTTCAATGGAACAAAATTCAAAATATTTTCAACTTCTGCCATACTGAATATAAAGAAAGTCTCTTGTTTTTTATCCTGGAATCACAGATATTGTACTGCAGTCCATTCCAGAATATTTCCTCCCATTCAATCGACAGAAAATTTGACGAAAAGATGTCTTAAAAAGTTGTTATTGCTTCTTAATTAATAACCAAAAGAAAAAAGAGCAAAACACAAGGTAATAGTGATAATGATACATATATTGTCAAAAAGAAACAAAAAAATAAAAAGTGCTCTAACAAAAAAGTGAAAAAATACAGCAGAGAAAAAAAAATGCAGGTAGAGATTCCACAATGTTTTGATTTGAATTCAGAAATACCAAGTGCCCAACTTTTGAATGGGAAGCATATAGAATATACATTTGCGATAGAATTAATGGTTATAAATAATACAAAAATAAAATTGAAATTAAAAATAAAAGGGAAAATATTTGAAAAATGAATGGAAACATTTATGGCTAGATAACTATCTACTGAAAAAGAAATATTGAAAAAGAAATATGTATTAACAACTATAATATCACAACTGACAGAATTTATGCTTACATATCTACGGCAGATATTGGGAGAATGGCAAAAGGTCCAGTAATATATTGGCTAATCATTTAAAATAAAGAAAGCTAGGGCAATCATTCCAATAGGAAATCTACAATGGATATATATTGTCAATTTTTAAAATTTTATTCAGAATTATATAGTAATATATATAATGTTATACTAAATAGATTCAGACTTTCTTAGGAATTCGTAAAATGGGTTAAGATATCATATGAGTCACCCACATCTAAAGTAAAGACTAATGGCATGCTATCTCTACTTTTCTAGTATTCAGAAGAAGTAGACAAGGATGTCCACTTTCACCCATGTTTTTTAATATCCATGGAACTCTTGGTTTGTGCTGTTAGAGAAAGAATGTTGGACTTACCTGAATGTTCGTTCTATGTGCGCTGTGGGAGAGTCCAAGCATGGGTTAATTCTGTCTGATTGGCAAGAGACTGAGTTGCAAATTCTTTGGCCACGCCTCTTCCGCCCAGCTGAGCTCCAGTTTTTCAACGAAGACTTGGATCTGGAGAGGACGTAGCCAAAACGATGAAATCGCCACACTTGGACACTGGACCAGTAAGAAACCAGGGTGGGATTGGACTCTCCCGCTGTGCACATAGAACGAACGTTCAGGTAAGTCCAACGTTCTTTCTCCTGTGCGCTGTTTGGAGAGTCCAAGCATGGGATATACCCAAGCTAAATATCCACAGGGCGGGAAACAGGCTGGTCCAGGGTCCCCTCGACAGGAAGAACACTCTGAAGCACTCGTCTCCCAAACGCTGCCTCAGCCGAGGCAAACATGTCCAATTTGTAATTCCTGATAAATGGCGAAGGAGAGGCCCAAGTCGCTGCCCTGCAAACGTCCTGAATCGATGCTTGCGTAGCCCAAGCGGCCGAGGTGGCTGCGCTTCTGGTCGAATGGGCCGTGATGCGGCCTGGGGCAGGTCTGGCCTGATGTTCGTAGGCCAACGCAATGCATGCCTTTAGCCAGCGCCCGATGGTGGATGGGGTCACCTTCTTGCCCATGGAAGTCGGTTGAAATGATACAAATAAGGATTCTGTCTTCCTGAAAGTGGCAGTTCTGTTGAGGTACTTGCGAAGGGCTCTGCGGACATCTAAGGTATGCCACCGCCGTTCTCGAGGATGGCTGGGATTTGGGCAGAAATCTGGCAAGATGACCTCCTGGGTCCTGTGGAACCAGGAGTTAATTTTGGGAACGAATGTTGGATCCAAATGTAGAATGACCCTATTTGAGTGGAAGACGCACAAGTCTCTATGCACAGAAAGGGCCGCCAGGAAATTCATCTAGCAGATGTTATAGCTATGAGGAAAGCCACCTTAAAGGTCAGCAGTTTGAGGCTGGCGGACCCTAATGGCTCGAAAGGAGAGGACGTGAGAGCCTGCAGAACTAATGACAGGTCCCAAGTAGGATATCTATGCACCGTTTGAGGTCGTAGGTTAGACACCCCTTTCAAAAAACTATGCACCCTTGGGTGTTGAGAGGGAGTGTGATCCATCACAGTTCAAAATTGTGGCTAAGGCGGCCACTTGCCTAAGGAGGGTGTTAGTAGACAATCCTTTATCAAGTCGCTCCTGAAGGAAGTCTAAAACATTTGGAACAGATGCCAATGTAGGAACTAACTTCTCTTTGGCGCACCAGCGGCAAAAGGCAGACCAGGTGGCTTCATATACCTTGTTTGTCGAAGCTCGTCGAGAAGCCTGAATAGTTGAAATTACTCTCCCAGAGAAAGGGAGATCTCTTCAGGATCTCCCTTTCAAGTGCCAGACGGCCAACTGGAGCCACTGAGGTAGGTCACGGCCCCCTGATTGAGGGAGATTCTGTCTGGGGGCATCTTCCAGGGGCGAGAGATGGATAAGCTCACCAGGTCCGCAAACCACGGGTGCCTGGGCCAGTGGGGAGCCACGAGAAGCACCTCCGCCTCCTCCACCAAGATCTTTCTGATGACTCTCGGAATGAGAGTGGTCAGAGAGAAGGTATATAGGGGGGGGCATGGGCAGCGGAGGGCGTTGGTCCCCTCGGCCCCTTGTGTCCGGAACCTGGAAAAGAATCTCAAAAGTTGAGTGTTCATTGGACTGGCAAAGGTCTACCCTTGAATGGCCGAATTTCTCTGATAGTTGCTGAAACAGCTCTGGGTGCAGGCACCATTCGGACTGGTCAATGGTTGTCCTGCTCAACCAGTTCGGCTGTGTGTTGGAGACTCCGGAGATGTGCTCTGCTCTTAAGGAGAGTAAGTGTCTCTCCACCCAAAGGCCCAAGGACCCCACTTCGTGCACCTGGGCCTTGGAACGTGTGCCTCCCTGACAGTTCACATTGGTTGCTACATTGTCTGTCAACAAAAAAACATGATGGCCTGACAATGTCTCCTGAAAATGGCGTAGTGCCAGATGAGCCACTCTCAGCTCCAACCAATTGATGTTGTTGTGAAGCTCCTCCAGGGACCACTGACCTTGGGTCACCTGAGATTGCAGGTGGGCGCCTCGGCTGAAAAGGCTGGCGTCTGAGGTTATGATCATACGATTGGGTTCTTTGAATAGACAGCCTTTTTCCAATGCTGCTGATGTCCACCAGTCTAGGCATCGGAGCACCCTCCGAGGAACCCGGATTTGTGTGTTTGAATTGCTGTTTCCTGCTCTTTGACTTGGCAGCAGGAGCCATTGCAGGGCCTGGGCATGCAGCCACACCCATGAAACGACCACTAGATAGATCATCTTCCCTAACAACTGGGAAAGAAGAATCAATGGCACTAGACGCTGTGATCTGACCTGATCCACCATGGCCCTTATGCTAGATAGGCGCTCTTGGGAAAGGTAAACTTGACAGGTCTCGGTGTTTATCACTGCTCCCAAGTGGATCAAAATGGTAGAGGGCATCATGTGACTCTTCTCCATGTTCAGGGTAAAACCGTGGTCCTGGAAGGTCTGGACAGTGATCTGGAGGTCCTGTCTCACCTGAAGCGGAGACGACGGGATTAAAATGTTGTCCAGATAGCATTGCAGTCTGACTGGTCTTGCTCGAAGATGGACCGCCACCACATCTAGTAACTTGGTGAAAGTTCTGGGGGCTGATGAGAGGCCGAAAGGCAGAGCTCTGTATTGGAAGTGGAGCCCTGCATAAGTGAACCTGAGGAATCTTCTGTGGGAAGGTTGGATGGGTACATGGAGGTAAGCCTCTTTGAGATCTATTGATGTCAAGAGATCTCCCTGTCTTATGCAACCCAGAATGGAATGCAGGGACTGCATTTTGAAGCGTTTGTATGATAAATGTACATTGAGCTTCTTTAAATCCAACACCCCGTCCCCCGAGCTCTTGGGGACCAGAAAGAGGATTGAATAAAAACCGAGACCCCGCTGCCCCACTGGCACCGGCTCTATGGCCTATATGTCCAGCAGGTGCTGGATCTCGGCCTCCATCAGGGACCTCTTTGTGGTCTCCTTGGGAACAGAGCATCGAACAAACCTTCTGAAGGGGGGGGGGGGTGGAACAAAACTCTAGAGTGAGACCAAGGCTCACTGTTTTAAGGCCCAGGCGTCGGTAATGGCCTCTCGCCATTGGCTGACGAACATCTTTAAACGGCCGCCAATGGGGACCTCGGACTGAGAGTCACTTTGTCCTATGGAAGGGTCAGTTGCTGGCTCCCCAAATGGGACGCCTGGTCTGGCGCTGTCTGGCCCTATCTCAGAAGGCTGATCTGTCTTGCGAGCGATCCATATTCTGGGAATATGGTCTCTGATAGGCCGGGACGTTAAACCCTGCATCAAAGGCACGAAAGGACTGCCTGCGATAGTAAGAGGTAGTCCTTCGCTCCGCCCTCCTGTAGATGTGAGGAAGGAACTTCCTTTTATCCCTACCCTCCACTAGGATAGGGTCTAGCACAGTGGTTCTCAAACTTTTTCAGTCCACCGCCCCCTTGGTGCTACAAACTCATCCTCAGTGGCCCCACCCCTTCAGGTGGGCGTGGCTTGGTGGTCAGGTGACCGGGTGGGCATGGCCAACTTGTAAAATGTGGTGAAACTCACTTAACAACGCTCTTGCTTAGCAACCAAAATTTTGGGCTCATTTGTGGTCGTAAGTCTTTCTTTCTTTCGTTCTTTCGTTCTTTCTTCCTTCCCTCCCTTCCCCCCTTCTTTCTTTCTTTTTCTTTCTTTCTGTCTTCCTTCCTTCCTACCATCTTTCTTTCTTTCTTTCTTTTTGTCTTCCTTCCTTCCTACCATCTTTCCATCTTTTTTTTTTTTTCTTTTTTTTTTATATCGGAATTTTGTTTGTTTTTTTTTTTTGTAATTTTGTTTTTTTTT
>QLTV01001499.1:135069-175295 GCA_003457575.1 Thermophis baileyi
TGTCTGTCTGTCTGTTTCTTTTTCTTTCTTTCTGTCTGTCTGTCTTCCTTCATTCCTTCCTTCCTTCCTTCTTTCTTTCTTTCTTTCTTGTCTCTCTCTCCCTCTTCTTTCTCTTTCTCTTCCTTGACTCTCCTAAGTAGCTGCTGGCGCGGAGATCCAAGCCACGCCACCGTGGCGATCTAGCGAGGAAGCGCTGTGCACCAGCGGACAAAGGTTGCTCTGCCGGAAAATCTAAGCCTCTGGAGCTTAGCTGAATCCAAACCTGGATAAATAATTTTTATCTCTCTCTAGGCCAACTGAGTTGAAAAACTGGAGCTCAGCCGGGTGGAAGAGGCATGACCAAAGAATTTGCAACTCAGTCTGGCCAATAAGACGGAATTAACCCATGCTTGGACTCTCCAAGCAGCGCACAGGAGAACATAAGAAAGATTATGGAGTAGTAATTAACTTAATTAACAATTAACACAAATTAATTTTGTTTGCATATGACATTCTTTTCTTTTTTTCTAATGTTATATCACTATCCCAGTGTTTATGCAAAAGTAGCTGCCTTTAATAAAACAGCAGGATGCACTATTAACTGGTTCAAATCAGAATTGATGCCAATAGGTGAAAATTGAGATACCTATCCATTTAAGGTATCAATTTGGTATTTGTACCAAATACATTATATTCCAAACGATACAACCCAGTTACTAATATGTAATATAAATAAAATATGTATAGAGGTTTCTTCAAATATTGATAATTGAGAGCCATTAAACCTTACCCTTTGGGGAAAGGTGAACACTGCATCAATTCAGGGATAATATTAAGATCACGTGAAGTATTAGTACTGCTTTATGCTGCACTGATAAGGCCACACTTCTAATACTGCATCCAGTTTTGGTCACCACAATACAAAAAAAGATGTTGAGATTCTAGGAAGAATGCAGAGAAGAGTAACAAAAATGATTAGGAGATTGGCTAAACTGTACAATGAACATCTGCGGGAACCGGGAATATCTAATCTAACAGAGTAGGAGCGACATAACAGCAGCCTCCCAATATTTGAGAGACTATCACCGAGGAAGGGGTCAACCTATTCTCCAAAGCTCCTGAGGACAAGACAAGAAGTAATGGATGGAAGATTAACAAAGACATCCAATCTAGAATTAAGGAGAAATTTTCTGCCTGTGAGAATAATTAATCAGTGGAATATCTTGCCTCCAGAAGTGGGTGCTCCATCATTAGGGGTTTTTAAGAAGAGATTGGACAGCCATTTGTTTGGGATTGTATAGGACTTCCTGCTTGAGCAGGGGATTGGATTAGAAGACCTCCAAGATCCTTCCAAATCTGTTATTTTGTATTCTGTAAAATGAACATTATTCCAATATTAATTTATATTTTGATAGGATTATATAATGTTCCTGGAAAAGTTTTCAGAAAATAAACTATTTGTTTAAAAAAAATTAGTTCTTTGATTCCTAGAAAATCTTTACAGAAAGTACAATTACCAATTAATGAGGATTTGGTTTTATAAATCTTTACAAATCTATACCATCATGCTTATCTTCCAGTATTAAATACTGGAAGCAAACAATTGAGTTTTTCTGATTGGGCAACTTTGGAATATACATACAGCAGCTTTAATTTGGTGGACAGGATTATGATCTAAATATGCTAAAAGTTTAGTATCTCTGGAAACAATTATGTCAGTCAGGAAGTTAAGTAATGGAATGTCTGATAAAAAAAAAAAAGATTTGACCCTTTTCTCATGCCAAACTGACTTTATGGGGAAACCCAAAAAATTGGATAGAAGCAGGGATATTGATTTTGGATTCACTTATAGAGGATGAACAATGAATTTTAACATATTCCATATTAAGAGATAAATATCATTTCTCAGATATAACCCAATGGCAACATTTACAATTACAAAATTTTTAACATAATTATTAGGATCAGAAGTATTTTCAGCTTTTGAGATGTCTAAGATACTGGAACAACTTGTTAAACCCTTTAAAACAAAAGCAAACATACAAAAAATCCCTCTACTATTGTTTTAAATTTATTCATTATCATTAAATCAATTTCATATGCATTTGTTAAGAAATGAGTGGAATAAAGAATTGGAAATTCCATAATGCCTAGATAATTAAGACATTCTCTTAACTTCTAGAGAAAGAGTGTCAATGGATCTTAAATTATATAACTTATTCATAAAAAAAATTAAGACTCCAATAAGTTCCTTAAATTAAAGGCTGTCAAAACAACTTTTTTTGTTAGAGATGTCCTTTTAAAAATGTCCCTACAAGTCCTATATTTACCAAGTTCTGGGAGAAAGTAGTGACCTAAATATGATTGTGCAACAAAAGCTAAATTTTTCAGAAGATAATATTCTTTTGAATTATATACTTACCACATGGAATTTTATAATTGGATAACATAAATGGATTCTCCATGCTCTTAATATGGCTAAAGATTCATATTGTAGCATTGGAAAGATAAATTATTGTGGAGAAAATAGGAGGAAGGAGTTTGTTTTGTTTGCTTAATTACAACTAATCATAAAAGTGATTCAAGCAAAGACATAATAGTAAAGGATTCAATCTAGCTCAATAATAACAAAACAGTGAAACAAACTTCCTGGCTAGTGGTCCAAAGTTTTGTCTTAATGCTGTTTGTCCAGTACACACATTTTGTATTTGACAACTTGCCCACAAAGCTCAACAGATAGGCTTTGTTCAAAAACTTAGCAGCTAGTAGGCAAAAGACTTTTTCTTATTTTAAAACATGTTTTGAGTGTGCTGATATCTAAAGTTTATATATGTATTTTAAATCATAGAAGCTTAGAGTATATTAGCAATTCAACCAGCAGGCCCAGTTTCCATCCCTCCTACCACTGACAGGAAGGAGTTGAGGAGAAAGAAGTGTGTGATCAGATCAGGGAGCTACGGTAGTTATTTACTTTTTCAGACCTGAAATCATTTTTGAAATAAAAACAAATATCCTGTCTATCTGTTGCTAAACTTTTAGAATGCCAAACCTTAAATTTATGTTGATTTGCTTACTTGTTGACCTTTGCAGGAAAATAGGCCTTTAATCCACAGTAAACACCACCTGTGAAATCACAAGAAGGGACGTTGGTCTTACCTGATACGCTCCTTCTCGTTCTCGTGGAGACAGCATCCAGGAATGGGTTAACTCCGTCTGTAATCCTATTGGACTGAGTCTGCAGAGTAAATGACACACCTCCTCCTCTCACTTCCCCAGCTTTTCGACGAAGGAGTTGATGCAGACTGACGTGTTTTAAGTGTAGAAGCAGTCTCTCGTGAACCCAGGACCGGATGCTACTCTGGGTGGGGCTGGATGCTGTCTCCACGTGAACGAGAAGGAGCGTATCAGGTAAGACCAACGCCCCTTTTCCATTTAGGTGGAGACAGCATCCAGGAATGGGACATACCAAAGCTGGCAGTCCTATTGGGAGGGTGCGATCCAATCCGATGCCTCCTGTTCCAAAAGGACTCGTTGAAGCACCTTCCTGCCAAAGGCCGCCTCAGCCTCAGCGTAAGAATCCAGTTCATAGTGGTGGATAAATGGAGATGGAGAGGACGAGGTGGCAGCCCGGCAAACATCCTCAATAGATGCTTGAGTAGCCCACGCTGCCGTGGTGGCTGCGCTTCTGGTGGAGTGGGCGGTGATGTTTCTTGGCAGAGGTAATGCCTGTGCCTTGTAAGCCTTGGCAATGCATGTCAGGATCCACCGGCCCAATGTAGACGGGGTAACTCTGGTGCCCAGTGTGGCCGGCTGGAAGAAGACATATAAAGATTCCGTCCGCCATATGGAGGCAGTCCTGCGGACGTAGATGTGGAGAGCTCTGCGCACATCCAAGGTATGCCATTTACGTTCCAAGAGATGGGTAGGCTCAGGGCAGAAATTCGGTAGCACCAGTTCCTGCGCCCTGTGGAACCAACCTTGGGAATGAAAGTAGGGTCTGTCAGATTATTCATGAACTGGGAGAGCCAATGGTAACAAGGTCAGCCAATGAATAGGCATAGCAACTAAGTCAGCCAATGGGAGCTAAATACATCTGTGCAGAGAATCGAAACTGAAGCTAGAAGGCTGGGCGTGGCTCAGTCCACTCTGAACTCTGAAATGAAACTAACTGTTCTCTCCTGCCTGTGTGTTTGCTTGTAACTGCTTGAAGAAGAATCTACATTGGTATTGTATATATATTCTTGTATATAAAGAAGTTTCTTATTTAAATCAATCCTGCTGCATCAGTCTGCCTGTGTGTGCTTTCTGGATTTAATTTTCTGCAACAAACTCTGATAGGGTCCAGTCTCAAAACCACTCTGTCAGAATGGAAAACGCAAAGGTCCGATCGAATCGACAGCACCATCAGTTCTGAAATTCGCCTGGCCGATATTATGGCCACTAGGAAGGATACTTTATACATAAGGAAGCATAGGCTGGCTTCCCTCAAAGGTTCGAAAGGGCCCCGGGTAAGGGAGTTGAGGACCTTGGTCAAGTCCCATGTGGGGAACCTACGAACAACAGGGGGCTGGATGTTGGATGCCCCCCTGAGAAACTGGCGAACCACTGGGTGTTGGGAGAGGGACTCCAATGTCCCGTAAGTCAAAATGGAAGAGCAGCAACCTGTCTCCTGATCGTGTTTGGTGATAGCCCTTTATCGAGACCGTCTTGTAGTAACTCTAGTACCTGGGCTATGGAAACGTCTGTGGGGGACAACTCCCCTCTTGCACACCACTCACAAAAAGCCTTCCACGTGGCGTTGTATATACGGTTGGTTGAAGCTCTGCGTGAAGCCTGAATTGTCTTGATGACTCTGGCAGAAAACTTGTCCCCCCTCAGAAGGCTCCGCTCAAGCGTCAGGCGGTCAGTTGGAACCACTGGGGGTTTGGGTGGACCAACACCCCCTGGCTGAGGGAGACCATGTTCTGAGGCAGTCTGCAGGGTCGAGCCACAGACAGGTTCACCAGGTCCGCGAACCAAGGTCTCCTGGGCCAATGGGGGGCCAGCAGAAGAAGCTCTGCTCCCTCCTCCAGCAATTTCCTGATGACCTTCGGAATGAGCGGGAGGAGGAAATGTGTACAGAAGTCCCAGGGACTATGGACAGTGCAGTGCATTGATCCCCTCTGCCCCTGGCGTCGCGAATCTGGCAAAGAAGCGTGGAAGTTGGCAGTTGTCTCGAGTGGCAAAAAGGTTGACTGTCGGGAGACCGAAAAGTTCCGTCAGTTCCCATAACAGTGACGGATGAAGACGCCACTCTACCTCAGACGCCCGGCTGAGCCAATCCGCTTGCACATTGGCTACTCCGGATATGTGGGCTGCCTGTATGGACCGTAGGTGGGATTCCACCCAGAGGCCCAACTGTTTGGCCTCCTGCATAAGATGCCTGGAATGAGTCCCTCCCAGGTGGTTTATGTGCACCTTGGCGGCCACATTGTCTGTCAAAACTAAAATGTCTCGGCCTGAAACCACCTTCTCGAATTTCCTGAGGGCCAGGTGAATTGCCCGGAGCTCCAACCAATTGATGTTGTGACTCAGATCCTCCTGAGTCCACTGTCCCTGGGCCATGTGGTGAGCTCACTGTAGAAGCCAAAGAGGCTGGCATCGGTAATAAGAGTCAGGTGAGGTGGTTCCTTGAATAGGAAACCCTTGGAAATGGCCTCGGATGTCCACCATTTGAGAGATCTGATCACCTCTGGTGGGACCCGAACCCTGACTTGGGTACTGCTCTTGCCTGACCTCTGGTATGGAAGGAGGAACCACTGCAGCTTCCTGCTGTGGAGCCGTGCCCACGGGGTGATAGAGATACATGACACCATCTTTCCCAGGAGCTCAGAGAGAAGGAGTAGGGGAATGGTGTGATCCCTTCTGATGCGGAGTGCCAGCTCTCTTAGACTGGACTGACGCTCCTGGGAAAGGAATACTGTGGACTGCACCGTGTCTATGACTGCCCCCAAATGGAGCAGTTGGGTCGATGGCACTAAGTGGCTCTTGGCCTCGTTTATGGAAAAGCCGTGGGCCTGTAGGGTCTGGATGGTGACCTGCAGGTCCCTTCTTGCCTGCTGTTCCGATTCGGACAGGATGAGTATGTCATCCAGATAGAACTGGATTCTGATGGGAAGAGTCCGGAGGTGGCCATCCAGAGCAGCCATCAGTTTGGTAAGGACTCTGGGGGCAGAGGACAGGCCAAACGGGAGTGCCCAGTATTGATAGTGTTTCCCTGCGTAGTGGAAGCTAAGAAACTGTCTGTGGGCAGGAAGGATGGGAAGGGGCGTTGGCCTTACCTGATACGCCTCTTCTCTGAAATGTGGATATAGCATCCAGGAATGGGCAGCTGATGGAAGGGACTCCGACCGCTGATAAACGTCTCAAGCAGGACATTAACGGTTCAGGGTCTTGAGGTCGAAAATTGCCCTCCAACCGAAGCCTTTTGGATTACGAACAGTATGGAGTAGAACCCTTGTCCCTTCTGCTCCTCTGGCACCGGTTGAATGGCCTGAATCTCCAAAAGGTCACTTATGGCCGATTCCATGAGGAGCCTTTTTGTCTGGCCCTTTGATACAGGGCAACGGATGAAAAACCTCGGGGGTGGTGGTGGAGAGGAACTCCAGGGAAAGGCCCGATGTGACCGTCTCCCTGACCCATGCGTCAGTGGTGAATTCCTCCCATTGGCTGGCAAAAAACGCCAAGCGACCCCCAATGGGAGGGTTGTTCGAGCACTCATCTCGAGTGTCGAAAGGAGCGACCTCTCCCACTCTGAAAGGACCGTTTGGGGGGGGTAACCTTGTCCCTGTCTGCCCTGCCTGTCCTGATGCCCTTGTCTGGAGGGGAAAGGTCTCTGAGACCTAGGAAGCCACTGTCTGACCCTCGAAAAGAAGAGGGATGAAAATAAGAAAATGGGTGGGAATCAGCCCTCCGAGACATGGACAGCAGGACCTTCCGCTTGTCCTTGGACTCTACGAGAATGGGTTCCAGGGAGGCTCCAAACAGCTGATCCCTGGAATACAGGGCTGAAGCCAACCTCCACTTATTTCTGGCATCTGCTTGCCATTGATGAAGCCACAGAAGGCAGCGGGATGCTACAGAGGAGCCGATAGACTTGGCTGCGAATTTCGCCGCATTTGGAGTGGCATCTGCGGAGAATTCCATAGCCGCCATAATTTTGTTGAGATCCTGATGTGACCTTGTGTCTGAAGCTGGAAGCCTTTCCTGCAACTGTCTCAACCATAATAGAGAAGCTCTGTTAAAGAAAGAGGCCGATGTAGAGGCCTTAATTGCCCAGGCGGCCACTTTTACCAATGATTGTTCCACCCTTTTGTCTTCCGGACGGAGGGATTCCGTTGGGGAACCTGTCACTAGGGATGGTGAAGATATAGCTGCTACCGGCGCGTCCACAGATGGAACTAGAAGCGCCTTAGAGAAGTCTGGGCACATATTATAAAGGCGTCTATCGAGGTTGCTAGGGTTGAGACCTGTTCCAGGGAAGGCCCACTGCCTCTGCACTATATCCAGGAATAACCTGGGAACGAGAACCTCCTCTGTTTCTACAGGTGGTTCTGCATAGGGGGGTCTGCTGGGTCAGCTGACTCAGAAGCAGTATCCTGAAGAATCTGGGTGGTGCCAAGTCTCGTGGTATTCTTGACCTTGAAAAGTAACGATCTGAATAATTGAGGCCTGAATAGGCCAACAAAGGCAAGAGTATCAAGCAAAAGACCATCATCTGATAAATCTAGATCACGTTGCAAATCGTCCCCAGAAAGGGATGCCTGGCTGGAAGAAGCCTGAGAATAGGCCTGATCCTGAGGAGGGAGGACCTCCTCTCCAAATTGGGCCCCCTGCTGATACCTGAGGGACCTGGAGGAAACAAGTCCCGAAGTGGCCCTCTGCTGCAATCCAGCTGTAATCCCCTGTCTGATGGCCTCAGAGATCAAGGCTCCCATACTGGCCGGGATCATGGGCTCTGACTGCTCATCTGAGCAGAGGCCTGCAGCGGTGGGGGTAAAAGTAGCCTCAGCTGAAGTAGACCTATGTGGGCCAGGAAAATCCCAGGAAGGGGGAGGGCCCCTGGGGGCTGGCATGGAGCTGAATAACAACTCACTGTTGCCGGGCAAGTTCACAGGCTGAACGCTGGTATCATCTGGAAACCATGCTGCCGTCTGGGAAGCCCCAGAAATAGCAGGTGACTCTAACTGCTGGAGGTTGGAGGAGGAGGAACAGGCCGGCTGGCTTTCCTGGGGGCCACTTGCCCTCCTGGCTGAATCCCTCTGGGCTTTACCAATCACCTTCTCAATTGCCTTGTGCCTTTGCTTGGCCTCCCTCTCAGCCGTTTTGGAAGCTTTCCTGCTGGAACAAGGCTTTGGATCAGTCCTCCTCTTAGAAGATCGGGTCCTGGAAGGCCCTGCAACGTTGCTACTGCCCGAAGATGGCACCGGGCTGTATGCTACGAGGGCTGCATCCCCAGTCATAGTGTCCGCCATTTTTAATTGGCCGGACCATGTAGTCTTGCCCGAATGGGCCCTGCCGCAGCAAGCGCTGTCTGTGAAAAGGCGCAGTTTAGCATGCCCGGAGTGCGGGCAGGGGCTAATTGGCCTCCCGAAGCAATCGGGGGCTGTGGCTCTGATCCAGGGGTATGGGCGCACGGCAGGGGCTAAAAACTCACTCCGCGGCTGTAACAAAATGGCACATCACTTCCCACTCCACGCTGCTGAGAGACGCAATGTAGCTGAGACCCAGCTAGCGCTTCGGAGCCAGGCTCGTGAGCGCTGCCAAAATGCTGCTATCCGGCAGAATCCGCAATCAGGCCACTGGGCTAATCGAACAGAGCCCAAGGGTCAGCGTTTTGGAGCCAGGCTCGTGAGCACTGCCCTGTTAGATCTGTTGTCTGACAGTCTAACTGCCACCCGTTGCCTTCAGTGGTATCGGGCGAGAGCCCTTCACGCTGGGAGGGAGAGCAGCTCGATCAGAAGGCTGACAGCTGCTGCGATCCGATGAAATCTCTCAATTTAGGTTGAAGTCAGTATTCAGGAATAGGAAAACTCTGCAACACGTCTGATCCAGGTGACGACTGAGTCTAAAAGCTGGGGAAGCGAGAGGAGGAGGCATGTCGTTTACTCTGCAGACTCAGTTCAATAGGATTACAGACGGAGTTAACCCATTCCTGGATGCTGTCTCCACCTAAATGGAGAAAAGAAACAAGTCCTTCTGCTAATATCTTTTATAGCTCAGGCGTTTGGATGTACCAGCAGCTAATTTTACAAACTTTAGTAGAAACACGAAGAACTTGAAGACCTATTAAACTGGAATTTCCAACAAAAGCAGATTACATTGCCAAAAATGAGGGATGCTGGATGCTGCATAAGCGATATGTCCCAAGTTGGCTTATTACATTTATTAGAAAAAAATACGATAAACATAGAGGAAATAGTGACTTAAGAGAAAGAAAAAGAGGAATTGTCATTTGAGTAAGTATTATGGGATACTTACTTATCTCAGTATTAGTTGCATTTCAAACATCTGATAGACAATTTCCAAATGTGGCTATAAAGCTGGACTTTCATTTGAACAGAAAGAGATTGGAAGTAAGGAAGAAAATTTTAAAACTCAGCTAGTATGATTAGAACTAAAAAATGTTCTTCACAAGTATTAGTTGTGCAATTGCAAGCAGAGCCAACTTTTTTAAAATTTATTTTTGTGTTTAAAATAGTAACAGAAACAATAAACAACCCCCCACGAAGATCCATACCTTTCAAAATGCATAAGTAGAAAAATGAAAAACACACAATATAGTATGTTATTAGAACAGTAGAGTTACTATTTGATATATAATTATGTAATGAAAATATTGTGTGTGTAAGAGAGGGAGGGAGGGAGGGAGGAAGAGAGAGAGGGGGGGGGTAGAAGTTCCTATATTACCTAATCAATGGGAGAATGTCTCAACTTCTTTAGCAAGAGTGTCAACAAAAATATTTACAACTTACTGGACTCTATCATATCTGTATAGAAAAGGATTGTCTAAGACACCATTTTGTTAGTGAAGTAATAAGGACAAAGCTCCTTTGAAGCACATGTAGTTTTGGGAGAAAATACTGGATTATATAATTGTGACTGTGGCAAAAACTATTTTTTTTAGAATATGTTCTTGAATTACATACTTAATACATGGAATTTAACAGCTAGACATAAATGTATTCTCCATGTCCTTACTATTGCAACAATAGAGTAGCGGGTTGGACTACAAGGTCCCTTCCAACTCTATTCTGATTGTAAATTGTAAATGTATGACCCCTTCACTTAATGTATTGAAGATCTAATTACACTTGCTGCTTATGAGCGGATTGGCTACAAACGTAGATTTTGAATGGATTCTTATAATGAAATATGGGACTCATTTTGACAAAATAAGTAGGTTAAGAATTATATTTATATAAATGTATTTGAAATAATTTTTATTCTCACTTTATTCTCATTCCAAATTTGGGGCTTGTAGTTGCTCATGTTCTGCACATTTTAAATTATGGACAGACTAAATCTATTTTTCAACTAAACTATACTGAATATGAAAGGGCATTTACATGATCTACTGCAACAAAAAGTATTTTTTGTGCTTCCATCTTTTAAATAGAAATAGAAATGGTATCATTAAGGCCAGTCTATTTTTATTCAATCTCTCATTTTCTGTCTTGCATGTAATTTGGCCACCAGAAATTTATTAAGACAGCTAATTAAGAGTTAGCTTCAAGTATGTAGGAATTCCAAGTATGCAAAGAACAGCACTGCAAGAATAAGACATATTCACAATTTTCCTTTGATGATGGTGAAGAAACACAATGGATCTATATAGAAATTGGTTTCAAGCCATACATCACAGATATACAAATTAAAAAATTACTGATATAGTACCTGAGAAAGATAAAAAAGGTAATAATTAAAAATTATATTTTCCAAAAGGAAAAAAGAACACATTCAAAGATTTTATATATTTTCCCACACTAAGCAAATATACTTTGAAGAAAGCATGAAGAAATCATTATTCAAATGAGATCTAGTTATGAATCATAGTTTGTAAATATTTCACCAAACATCTATGGAATGTACCATAAATAGTAACAGTAACCATTCTTAAAAGGTAAAGGTTCCCCTTACACATATGTGCTAGTCATTCCCGACTCTAGGGGGCGATGCTCATCTCCGTTTCAAAGCCGAAGAACCAGCGCTGTCTAAAGACGTCTCCGTGGTCATGTGGCCGGCATGACTAAACGCCAAAGGCACACAGAACACTGTTACCTTCCCACCAAAGGTGGTCCCTATTTTTCTACTTGCATTTTTTTATGTGCTTTCGAACTGCTAGGTTGGCAGAAACTGGGACAAGTAACGGGAGCTCACCCTGTTACATGGCACTAGGGATTCGAACTGCTGAACTGCCGACCTTTCAATCGACAAGCTCAGCGTCTTAGCCACCGCGTCCCATTTTTACCATTCTTACCAGACAACTATTCCCAATTACTACTTCTGTGTTTTTCATGCAAAGATGGGAGGGCAAGGGGAGCCTCTGAATCAATTTTGGTTCTTGTCCACTCAGTTTACATGTGCAACTTTTTTTCACCCAAGTGGTTTGTTATATGGCCTTCTAGTGCTGAAAGAAAGAGACTAACCCAAAGTCACCTAGCTAGCTTTGTGCCTAAGGCAGTATTAGATATTAGTGACTCCTGGTTTGTATGTCAGTGCCTTTAGCTACTGCATCAAATTAACTCTCATGGCAGATTATGGAAAGATAATTCTTTTAAAACTTTATTATACAAAGACAAGGTTATTATGTTCTGCATCATTTAATCATTATTAGTAGAACAAATCTTTATTTACATTGTTACAACTTAAGCCAACTAAATCTAGAAATATAGTTATATGCTTTATATATTAAATGTAAGGATATAATTGAATTCATGAGAACTATAAAGAATTAAAATCTTGGGGAAATTCACTTTCCTTTTTAATTAATAAGTATGTTCTGAACATTTAGTTTCATAAATATGTTTCAATGTGATAAATCTTAATAAACTTTTTAAATTTAAAAACTAGCACATATATCAAAAAGTTCTAAGAACAATATTCCAATAGCAACTTTTGTGGAATTGGAGTAAAGAAAAAGAGGTATAATGAATCACTTTCTCCCAAACTAAATTAAAAGTAATCTTTCAAGTACATCCCAATACTTCCTTCCTTTTCTATATCAATGTTTACATTACAATATTTTTCCATAATTTTTCGTAATATAGATTTAGTGATGGAGCCTCTGGATTTTTACAATACAGAGAGTTATTGACTTACCACCATTTGTTTAGTGATTGTTCAAAGTTACAGCAACACTGAAAAAAGTGTTTTCATACTTATGACGGTTGCAACATCCTCATGTTCACGTGATCAAAATTCAGATGCTTGGCCACTGGGTCATATTTATGACAGTTGCAGTGTCTCAGGGTCATGTGATCACCTTTTGCGACCTTCTAACAAGCAAAGTCAATAGGGAAGCCAGATTCACTTAATGGTGTTACTAATTTAACAATTGCAGTGATTCACTTAACAACTATGTCAAGAAAGGTCATAAAATGGGGCAAAATTCATTTAACAACTGTCTCACTTAGCAACAGCAATTTTGAGCTTAACTGTGGTCATAGGTTGAGGACTACCTGTATTATGCTATGGTCAACCTTACTTCAGTTATCATGAACTTTGTTGTTGTTCTTTGAGATGCCTCACTAAATAATGACATATCTTGGACTGAAGGTAAATTTTCCTCTATCTATATAGTATTAACATTTTTAATTGCTTCTGAGCAAAACTTCTGAACACAGGATAGCCATGCAGGAATATAGGTACCCTTCACTTTGCTACACTTTTATCATTTACATGGGCTTTTCCCAGCAACCCAAGGACCAATCTGATGTAATGGATAAGGAATCAGGCTAGAAACCATGAGTTCTAATCTTGCCTTAGGCAGAAAGCAGCTAGGTGACTCTGGGCTTGTCTTTGCCCTAGGAAGGAGGCTATGATAAGCCACTTCTGAAAAACTTTGCCAAGAAAATAGCAGGGATTTGTCCTGGTAGTCTCCAAGAATCAGACTCAACTGAATAGAAGAACAAAATTACAGCAAGCATATAATAACATCTATGAATGGCTTAAGTAATTTTCTCTGTTGTTTGCTGATGTTGACTGTAATGTGAAGTCTTCAACTCAATATCTGCGTCAGAGATATTATGTCTTAAATCTAACATATTAGATCTTTAGAAGACTAAGAAGATTCTAACATAAGATTTTCAAAGGCTTTTAGCAGTTGCAATGCAGTTGTCATACAGATTATATTTTTAATCAAAAACTTATTTATTTGTAACAATTCATATATGCTATTTTTTGCTTTAAAATATATTCTGGCATTATTTGATTATTTATAAAAAAATTCCTTAATCTAAAAAGGGTTTGCACACAAGTAGCTTTGCTAAATTATTTGGAAGACGAGTCATAACCCATAATTCCTATTAACAGGAGGGAGATAGAACTAATTTTCCTCCCTGTACATCCAAATCTTCAGAGAAAAGTCAAGAAACCTATTTAAATATGTTGGTTTATGTTTTAAAATATTTTAATCCATTGAACAAAAGTCAAATGGATGACTCAGTCAGGTTCCGTTCCAGTAAATGCTTGTTGGAAGAACTTTAGGCCTGATGTTGTGTATGACAAGTCCAAAAATGGTACGAACCATTTCAGATGAACAGCACAAGAAAATCATTGCAGAAATAAACAATTTGGCCAGGATAATAGGGGAAGTAAATTTCAAGGACTTAGAGGAGGAGTACATCAACATTTTTATTGATAGAGAGGCATGATTATTAATGGGTAATAAACTCTTGAGGATAAGGACAAGGTTAAAGAAGAATCTAGCTAAGAGTAAAGAAGGCAACTAAATTTGCATGATGCCTGCAAATTTCTACAAATATAATTCATGCAATGAAATTCAAAGAAGTCCTTGACAATATTATAATACTATACACAAGCCATGTTCAATGAGTTCACACAAAAGAAGCATTGGCTTCCAATCACAATGTTCTTGAGAAGGACAACTATTATATCACTTTAAAATGTTATCCCTGAACTAGAAACCTTGATGTCTCCTAATCCTTTTTCAGCCTCCGAAACACCTATAACTGAATCCTGTTACATGTTATAAAATGTTAATATAGTATTTTTAGAATCAGAGGTCCAAAATGTAATTATAAAACATAATAATTTAAAACATAATTTAAATATATTTAAACATTTTTCTGCTAAGTATCAATGATTATGTAAATGTGAGGGTACAGATTTTCAGAGAATTTTATGTGTTTTGCAGGACATGTTGACATATAACTCGTGTGAATACAGATTGTACTGCTTAACATATGTTAGAAGCAAATTTGCTTGGATTCAAATTACGGGTTCAAATTACGGATGCTCTATTTGCTTCTTTACACAGAATACAATTAAATGTATCTTAAGATATTAAGATGTCACTGTATACACAGTACACTGTACAGTGAGAGATTAGGAATTGGACTTAAATTCAATCATGTTTACTGGGTAACTTTAAGCCAGTCACTTTCCCTGAGCCCTATCTACCTCACAGAATTGTTCTTGTGGAGTGCGAAATTGAAGGATAAAGTGATATGCATACCATATTTAGCTATTTAAGGAAAGATGTGATATATAGATAAATACAAATAAAATCAAATTCCTAATTATAAACTATTTTGCTTTCGAGTTATAAATTTCACATTTGCATTTTGACTGCATTTTTCCAAATATAAATGGACTTATTCAAACTACATGAAGTTCTCTATTCTATCTCTAATAATCTTTAAACTGTGCTCGGTTCTATCAACTTTATTTCTTTAAATTGCAATCCAATTCTCTGCATATTAATAAAGTTTAACCTGTTTTTAAATTTTGTTAGATTTACATTATTTTTTCTTTTGAGATGTCCTAGCCAGCATCCATAACACTTTCTCCTGAAAGATGTATCTGTGAGGCATATAAGCCACTGCAGTACAGTACATAAATTATGCCTACAGTATGCCAGTTCAAGTAATTTTTAATTTATGTTCACTTGATCCCTTTCAGCCAGTTTCCATCTCTCAGTCCAAGCAAAAAAACATAGCTTTTGACTTGATATACATTATTATGAATGTATGTATTATGAATGCAGTTTGGGAAAAATGAATTCAATGTACTTATTTCTAAGAAAAAATAACTGTAGCCATTTAATAATTGCTTTCATTACCTTGATTCAGTATTTTTTTCTGACAGAGCTGTATAATCAATTATATTTTTTTAGGGCGAAAGACCTAATTGTGACAAGGAGAAGTAATTTTCTTACAAATCAAATTAGTTTTTTTTAAATCCCAGAATTCCAATCCTCAAAATGGCAACCATAGTGAGAACCACAGTTCTTTTTTTTTTTTTGGACGAACAAGCCCCATTTCTTCTGTTGTATGTTAGAAAAATTACCTTTGTTGTGATTTTTCCTCTCATTAATCTCTCACAGAACCCTAGCATTTTGTAGAACATAGTGTGAAATATCCTATTGTAAATAAAACCAAATCAGAAATCTATCAAAAATATTGATAGCCTAAATAAGCAAGCAAAATGTCATTAATTTTAAAAAATAGTAAAATATGTCTTATGTGCTTGCAAAAAAAAAAAAAAAAAAAAGAGGGGGAGGGAACTGGTCAGGTTCATACACAGAATCCTGAAAGAGAAAATTACATGTATCATGTACTTCCTAGCAATCATGTGGTTTTAATTATATTTATAATATATAGTAATTATAAAGTAATAATACTGTTGTACAATATAATGCGATATAACTGTATTCAAATGCAACCAGTAATTTAAAACTAGAAAAATGGAAATAATTTAAAAAAAAAGTAAAAAATAATTTATTGGCTGAAAAAAAAAAAAAAAAAAAAAGCTAATAAAAATTACCAAATGATTATTTTTATATTATTGAGATAAAACGTTAGCATAGATACCTAGGATGCTAATAATTTCATGTAGTCCTCCACTTACGACTGGTTCTTAACAACCATTTGAAATTACAGCAGCCCTGGAATGGTTGTTTTATGGCTCGTAAAGCACTTCAGCTGTTATAAAATGTCGTGCCACTCCCGCATTTCAAGTGCTTGATGACCGATTCACCTTTCTGACCAGTTGCAGTGTCTTGCAGTCATGTGACCATGATTTGCAATATTTTTTGCCAGTTTCCAGCACCAAACACTCATTCGGAAGAGTGGGTTTGCACTTATGACTGTAGATTTACTTAATAACCATGGTGATTCACTTAAGAATCACAGCAAAAAATGTCATAAAATCAGGTCCTTTCATGTGTGCCTTGACTTATGACTGTAAAGACAAGACATATGACCAAAAACCCAGTCCCAATTGCAGTCGTAAGTTGAGACCTACCTGTATGATGCTGATAAAGAAAGAACGCATGTACTAGTATCTTATGTAAAAAAAAAAAATTTCCTGGAATCATGTGGTTACTGTAAGTTAACTGAAAACAGCAAATAAGGAGAAATTTTAGAATTAAGGAAAATTTTAGCAAATCAAGTTTTTTTTAGTGTTTTTGATCTGCAATCTTTTATAAGCCCTGAGTATTCAATTTGTACAAAAAACTGTGGTATAAACGTAAACAATCTGGTAAATGTCAGTAATCTTACACAACATTCCTAGAAAAGCAATTCTATTGAACACAATTATCTAATTTGTTAAAAACAGTATCACTGCTAAATCTAATTCTGGGTCCAGTCATCTTTCCACCTGAAATGTAGGAATGTTAAAAAAAAAAAAGAGTATTATTTAGTCAACAGAGTGTTTTTCTTAAAAATAACATTAATATACTTCTTAGAACATTGTGGGCCTCAAACCAAAGTCCTGCTTTATTCCAATGAAGATTTCCGTGCAACAACTGGAATTCTTCTTCATAAACAAGAGTAAACTTCCCTGCCAACAACAATTTGCTTTATCTGATCACTGGATGCATGTGTGCTTGCTTATTTTCTATCTTGAGATATGTTCCATAGTTTTACACTCACTCACTCTCTCTCTCTCTCTCTCACACACACACACACACACACACACACACACAATCAATTTCAAAAATATAAAAAAACTACAGAAATTAAAGCAAACAGCAAATCACACAAAAGAGACATCTCCTCAGTATCCACAATCCATCCAAAGGATTAAAACAATTAATAATATACAATTCAGAAAATCAAGAAAGGGCTACAAAATCTGTGCCACATTATGCATATTTTACAGTATCTGAACTATTTTCCCTTCAGCACAATGTTGTCAGATTAGGTAATCTCTGAATGAGAAACAGATCATGGCTATGCACATTCTCCATTAAAAGAACAACCCTGAATAAATAATTTGAGAAAAATTTCCATAGCATATTTTCTGCTAAGTTAGCCTTGCAGGTTGTTATATTGCAGAAGTTGCTAGCCATTAATGGACACATAACTGATTCATATTAAAAGTCTAGCTCTGGTTTCTTCAATATACTGTAGTTTCAATGAGAATCTTTTTTGGTATCGCTAGTCACCTGCCTCCTGATTTTTTAAAATATTACTTAACTGAATGGCTAGCATGCTGTAAAATAAATCAAACATCTTTCACATAAGAAATGCTTCACAGCCTTATTTGAGCCTTAAAAACACTGTTGAAGAAACTGCTTAAGAGCTAAAGTCAAATACTATGTCTAATGTGTACAAATCCACCAAGGGCGGATAGGGAACATTCCTAAGAGCTAAGGCAGACAGAAAGATTTCCCCCTGCACTGTATCTGTATGAATTTTACTTATTTCTTTAACGTTTCATTTTAGCTGCCTCATTTTGGTTTGTGAATTGTAAATTTTCCCTAATTCAACCATCAATGTAAGTATATTGTTTAGTATATGGACATATAAATAGCCCTTACTTATGAACAGAATTAGAACCAGAAATCTGGTCATAAGTTGTTGTGGTCACAAATCGAGGCACCCATGTGACTAGAACTATCTTTTGGTCATGTTTTGCAGGAGTAGTGAAGCAAATCACCATGGTTAAGTGAATCATGCAGACACCAGCAAAAAAAGATGCAAATTGTGGTCAGGTGACCACAGCATACTGCAACCAGTCGTAAAGGCAAGCCAGGTGTCAAGTTCCCCAAATGCAGCCAAGCAACCAGGGCTGGGGAAGCGATATTTTGTGATGGCTGGAAGTACTTTATGGGCTGTAAAGCATCTGTACCTAGGCAAGGACTACCTGTATATGCATACATACACACAACCACATGAACCTCTGAGTTGTTGATCAATGTTTCCAGATTCATTCATTCTTTCTTTCTTTTTCTTTCTCTCTCTCTCTTTCTTCCCTTCCTTTCCCTCCCTCCCTTCCCCCCATTAAAAAGCCATAGTTAACATAATACATGAAAAAATATGTTGGTTCCATGCATTTTAAACACACAATGGTTCTTAAAAGTTTTTGAATTGAATTTTCAATATTCTGCATAAATATGAACTAAAATGGGATCTGTTTTCCACATAAATGGAAAACAGATCCCATATGGCTCAGGACCAGGCTATCTTTGAGACCGCCTTCTACCACATAGCTCCCAGCGACCGGTAAGATCCCACAGAGTTGGTCTACTCCGGGTCCCGTCAGCTAAACAGTGCCGGCTGGTCGGCCCGCGGGGGAGGGCCTTCTCTGTGGCTGCCACAGCGCTTGATCTTGCTGTTGTAATCCTACGAGATCCGGCCATGAATGGTGTGCATGGGTTTTTAAATTGTTTTTTAAATGTTTTTATAAGGTTTTTTAATGGTTTTTTTTTAATATTTCTGTTGTAAGCCGCCCAGAGTCCCTCGGGAGTTGGGCGGCATAGAAATTTAAATAATAAATAAATAAATAAATAAATAAATAAATAAATAAATAAATAAATAAATAAATAAATAAATAAATACATACATACATAAATAAGAACTAAAACTAAATAAAGATAACTCAAGTAACAATGAGTCAAATTGTTCATTTATTTATAGGAAAATAATCCAAACCTACATATTTGTGTGTGGCATAATCAGAAGGAAGGGATGACCAACCAGCAAAGTGGATAGACAGTACAGTTGCAATAGGTGCATCAATGGAAGTCTTGAAGGTCCAAGTTGGGGACAGATCCTCTGGAGAAAAATGGTCTGTGTGACTGCTAAAAGTGGATACCAACATGATAGCACATAATCAATCAAACAGATACAACCATGTAATTTAAAATACTAATCTAAGATATCTACTCTTCTGAATAATACTGACCACCAGGCGGCATCACTTCATCAATTTCATTTTTATTGGGAATTGCCAGTACTAGCATTATACCCTGAGTATCAGCTAACCAGAAAAGCAAATTACATTTATAAAAACTAGGACCATATAAGACTATAGAACTTATTAGATTTTCCTTCATCCAAAGTTGCATGGGAAGATATTATTTAGGGGGAAAAGTTAAATGATACTGCAATGAAAAATCCCTCAGTTTGATTAAAAGAAATGTACATATCATAATCTGAGATTTGAACTCTTTTGAGTTCTGGTCATTGCAAGATATACAATAAACATAAAAGTTGCCCTTTAAAGAAGAATCTCCTAGTAGAATACAGGGTGGCATTTTCTGGATCATACTTTCCAGAATAATATGTATTCAAGAGAATGTAAATTATAACAGATAATACATTATTTTATTGTGTCATTTATAAGAGGACACAAACATTAGATATATTTTTTCAAATTTCTTTAGCACATAGAAAAGACATATTTGATAATTTAGGTACATTCATGGGAAGGTGGAAATGAACAAAACACAGAATCTTGCACATTTCCACATGCACGTGCAGAAAATGTGAAATGAACAATGATGGTGAAGCAGAAAATGAGTGATAATAAAAGGTACAAAAATTACTTTACTAAAACATGTAATTCAATTTCTATCACAAAGCAACTTTCATTACTGGAAATATAATAAATGTACAACGCCCATGAAAGCTGCATTTAAACTATCCATATGAAGCTTGAATCACATGAAGGTTCATTGCACAGTCAGCCAGATGTTTAGAATGGATCTGACTTTTTTATCCACCTATCAAGTCATTCCCAGGGATCTGGAATAGGCAGATGTTGTTTGATCATATTAAAGTATGGTGGCAGGATATAAACTGTTCCAAATAAAGCTGCCTTTTGAAATCAACTGATTGTGATTTTTGTCAATGCTGAATGATTATTATTATTATCATCACAACTGTCAGTTCTTTAGCTAGTATTGACATTCATGTGCAGTGAGTTCTTCTCAAGAATTTAGTATGTTGTAATGTGTCAACATAGTATAGTGTGGATCCAAGTAGTGTGCCTTTAATTGACAGGTGAAAATTTTGTCAATGCACAGATTCTCTAAAAGTGTCAGCCAAGATTTTTTGGTATGGCACCCAATATGCCAATAACCACCAGGACCAACACAGCCTGCATATACCATAATCCCACTTTGATTTTCAGGTCTTGATACTTCGTGATCTTCTCCAATTCTTTGTTTTCTATTCTACTATCTGTTGGTATTGCTACATCAATTATCTTCTTATCAACCAGAGTTAAATCTGGTGTTTTATGAACGAAGATTTTATCAGTTTGTATTTGGAATTCCACAGTATTTTAATCTCCTCATTTTCAATAACTTTTTCAATTCTATATCCCTATCAATTTTTCAATACTGGCACATGATAATTTTTACAGATGTCCCATTTAATCATTTTGATGACTGTGTTATGTTATTATTTTATGGTTGGTTGCATAGTCAGACAGATATTTAGACTGGATTTGGCATTTTTAGCCACCTTTCGAATCCTTCCCAAGGACCTGAGATAGGCAGATGTTGTTTGAGGGTATTAAAGACATCATTGTTACTTATTATTTTCTCTGTTAAAAAGAGTAGCTGAACTGGAATCTATGATTGAAGAGGAAGTGATATAATGTACCTGTAAATTAGAATTGTAAGAGTTTTAAATATTTATTTACTTAACCATTTTAAATAGCTGTTAGTTTTACAACAGTGACGGATAACACAAAGAGGATCAAAGCCAAAAGAAACAAAAAATCCCCCAACAATTTAATATACTGTACAGGGTGAAGCAGTGACATGTAAAAACAAGACATCCAATATAGTAACAATAATGTAACATACTCCCGAGTCTAAAAAAACCATCCCATTTTCAATTAATAAGGACAAAAAGAGGCAGATCTACCAATAAGGGCTGATTTAGCTTCTTAACCCAAATACTTGAGGGACATGACACAATTCAGAATTGAAATCAATAAAATATTGGTAGATGTAACTGTATATTGAAAGTAGTCTTTATGAGGGACTTTAATTACTACCCTCCATGCAGGATGCAGTACATACACAAGAAAAATTAATAATAATGCAACATATTCTGATTTCATATGGCATGCCATAGTCCTTGTTAACATAAAAAGTTTGGACACACTAACAAATGAATCTATTCCATTACTCAATTGCTGTAATTTGAGAAGATGGAGTGGTAACATTGGAAAGAGGATTGATATTGGGCAGTGCAAGCAAATAAAACTTGTATTCACTGTATTCTTTGTCAAAGTGTTTTTTTATATTAAACAGAAATTGTAATAAAATACAAAAACAATGCTAAAATAGATTTAAAGTAACATTTTAATAAAAAAAACCATAATCATTATAACATTAAAATCAGCACCCCCAAAAAAACATTCATAGAAAGAAAATGGTATAGAATCTTGTCCCCAATAATTCCAGGCCTGCACACCAAACAATATGTTACTCTATGGATATATGTAAGTATTGTTTGCATTCATAATAATACAGTGTAAGAAGGCTTTTCATTATTAGGGCAGTGTGTAGCATTTCTGATTTGATTCTTTAAAAAGTGCTTTGGAGGATGCAGGAGTATAAACATGTCTGCAACTTTTTAAATCAGTTGGGCCTTCTGCCAGGTTCACATGGCAACCACAGAAAGCAGGTGCTACATTTGCACTCCAAAACACCTTTTGGAATTTAATTTGAAGTGAGGCATAGGTTCAGTAACTATCCGGAAACTGTCCTGTCATTAACTCACACCACAGGCAATCCAGCACACTGTATTAAAGCAAGCAATAAAAGAATAAATATTTAAATCAACTCTTAATTAAATTATCTAAAATACAGAATGAAAATGTGTCTCCCAAATTTAGATTAATTTTAAATCTGTTAAAGCATCCTTCCACATCATGCCGCAACTGCAGAAAACATTTCATTCATTATGTTAAACTGAAAGAATTAATGTGCCTCCAAATGAACACAGATTATTACAGCAACTGTAATCAATCCGGTTTCTTATCTGGAACAGTTTGCTGGGAAATATACAGTCCCACTGATTGTAGTATCTCAAAACTGCAGTGCATCTGGCTAATATCCATATTTTAAAATTACTGTTAAGCCTACTGGTACTAGAAAATATCCTTGCCTTCCCTAACCATGTAATGCAAATCATGATTCAACTACCCCAATGTCTTCCTTTAAGTCTTTTATTTCTCCAGCATATAATATATAGATTATCAGTATACCAATTCCATTGGTACCATTGGTACCATGCATTAATGTTACAGAATACAAATATGGCTTAGATAGACATCTTTCTCTTGTTAAAAGTGGTGCTACTCATAAACACACTGACCTGAATATATTTTTTACTTATTCACCTATCCATTTATTATTTTATTTAGGCTTATATGCTATTCCGATTGTTATCAACTCTGTGTGGTTTATATTCCCTCATTTCCAAATAGGATTAAATATATATATATCTATAAATATAGAGAAAAAGAAACCACAAAATCATCTATTTTCTATTCACCAAATAAGCAGTTGTCCATAACAATTGCTACCATACTACAAGATAAAACAAATTCATAACATATCCATTCCCCAGTCCTGATGATGTAGCAGTTTTTAATAACCTCTGTAAAATCAACAGAATGTGAATGCAATTCTAGGGATGAAGGAAGTGAGGAGTTATTGGGTGGGCAGATATAATCAGAACTAGGCAATCCCAGATATACCCCGGTCCAAAGCCCTGAAAGGTTTTAAAGATGACAACCAGCACCTTGAACTGCATCTAGTAGAAATATAAACATATCTCAACATAAAGTGGAAACTTTTTTCTAAAGGATGTAAATTATGCATTTGTAAACTACCTTGTTCCATAAAGTTGTTGTACACTGAAACAAAATCTGAACTAATATAATTCTGGCAAGTTATTACCCAAGTAACTATTTATCAGGCATAAAGATAATAGGGAAAACAGAATAACTAAAGATGAATTGGTTTTCAGGTTGTTAAGCACCTCTATAATGTCAGCTACTATCTTGTTTTCTCTATCCTCCAGCCACCATCAACATCTGATGCCAGTAATGTACAATATTCTCAAGTGTTGTAAGTACAATATCTTTCCCGCTCTACACATTTCATCTCTCTCCATTTTATTCTTGCTCTGGGAAGTCTCACGTCCATCTCCATCTTAAAGGTAGTATAACTATTGCAAAACCCATCTTTGTAGAAATAGTGCAGGTCTGTTTCCTAATTGCACATTTTTCTTGGGAGCAGTATTGTTTCACCATATTGTACTCTTTCTACTCTTCAATGACACCCCAAAAATCAACTCACTTGAAAGAAGTTATACTATTTTGTCAGGCAGAACATCAAGGAGAACAGATATTTATGTTAATTTAGTCACAAATGTTGGTTTTTCAAACAAAATTTCTCAATTTCTTTCACAATATCATTCTCAACATTTATCAGAATAAATATACTGTTGATCAACATACAGCAAACTATTAGCAGTTGAAGATGATGTATTGTTATGCAGAATGTCTGAACTTGAATTTCATATTGATGTATCACCAAAAGCCTTATACACAGCCATGCTTTATGAAAACCACATGGTCAAGTATTTTGTAAACATGCATACATTGATATTTTATTTATTAATCTATTTGGACAACTTCAGTGTATTTCACAATTGGGGAAGAGCATGAGAGATAACTCCGGATTTCTTTTTATTTGTTATTTGAACTACAGCAAATCTTTATCAAATTCAAATTCAGTGGAGATGACTTTTTAGCAGATATATAAGAATGCAGTCTTTGTAGACTGGAAAGGGAAAACCATACATAATATGTGAGAAAAAATATTATATAACATTTCTTGTTTATAATCACCAAGAACTTCTTTGCTTTCTGGTGGAATTCAGAAAACAAAAAAGAACTGTTAATGTAAGAATGCAAAATACAGATGGTATACTACTTCCTAATCTTGAGATATTTCAAAGCTAAATATTTCAGATGATGAAGTCCAATCATTTTTTAAAGTGTCAAAGTAAATATTTTTCTACATATATCTCTCAAGCCAACTTCTATCTCAGCTTTTCAAAATTTTATGTTTCAAATAAACTTCAACTTAAAGTCTTCAAAATAACCAAGCTCATAATCATTTCCATTAGCTCTATGATCTCCACTTCTGCAGTGAATGGTGGCTGCAAGAAATATTGCTCCGAAGACAAGAGTTTCAAGATAAACATGACTACCTGAAAGCTATGTCCTCTGGGCTAAATCTTGCTAACTTTATCCAAAGCATATCAGTAATCATTTACTTTGAACATGCTCAGATGTACATTTGACGAAACATACTTTTATTTTGCTGGAAACCTGTATCACTGCACTTCCTGGAAAAGTGGGAGATAACAACTAATCGAACGATTGAGGTTTGGGGGCTCATCAAGGGAAACTTGCCCTGCTCCTTCTGCCAACTGGGCCTCTTGCCTTGCACGAACTCACCCAGGCCGGGATCGTCCGCTGTTGTCGCCTCCACCGCTCCATCGCCACCGCCGTCGCCGCGATCCATGCTTAGGCGGGGGAGGGGAGGGGGAAGGAGAGGGCGGTCAGGGCCCTCCTTCCTTCCTGCCCTCCCCTGGTTAGAGCCCCCGCCGCCGCCTGTTTTTAGGACCAGGCCTTGGCCCCTCTGCAGCTACCTCCGCCGTGGTTCTGCCTATCCTTCGCTCGCCCTCCCTGCCGCTGCCGCCGCAGCGCTACGTGGCCCTCGCCGCAGCCAACCAAGGCAGTCAGTCAGTCAACCTCACGATTACGCCCGCCCTCCCCCCTTCCCGACTCGTTTTTTTCCTTAAGCGTAGCTCTCTGGCTAGTCCTGAGGAAGACAGCGAATGCGCCTGCGCAGAACCTCTCGCGCGAGAGCGCGCGGCTTTCCTCAGCCTTCTTTTTTTCCAGCGATTTCTGCTCTTCCCCCGCCCGGCCTGTTTCCTGCGCGCGCATAAGCGCGAGTCCCTACAGTGAGCGCCAGTTAAAGAGCTTAGTCCATCGTCATCTCTTTATTTTGTCCGCTGTGCCAACTGCTTCTCTCCCCCCGCCCCCGCGCCTAGTCCCGGGCGAATGAACGCGCTCACGTTACAATGGAAAGGTTGGTTTGCCAGTGGTAAAAATCAATGTCTGCGCGTTTGGGGGGGGGAGGGTATGCTCTTTGCCTCAGGTGAGAGCCGAAGATTAAAAAAAGGCGGGGTGGGGGGAGAAACAAAGCATAAAATATCCCCCACCATAACAGAAAAGCACCGGCTGTGTGTGTACGCGCGTGTGCGTGCGCGCTGGAAGAAGACTGAACATACGTGCTGAAGAAAGCCGATTTTTTCGCCGAAGCTTTTCATAAATAACATCTGATACATCCCAAAGCCTTATTCAAAGGGCTTATTAAGATTGGTTCACACTTTCAATTGAATAAAACAATTTTGTCTGGAATATTTTAGTAGGCATCCTTGTTAAAAGTTTTTAATGTGAAATAAACAAAACTATTAATTGTTAAAATGAGGGGAAAGAATTCAAAAATAATAGTTTGGCCCACAAAAAAATCTGATCTTTTAATATGTTAATGCTGAGTTAGTCAGAAAAGGTAAATCAGAATCTAATGGCACATTTCTGTATATACTATACAGTGGTAGCTGAAAACATTGTACTGTTGCAGTGGGAATAGACTTGGGAAAGTTGCTCTAGAGTGAGATGAGTGATCTCTAAATTTCATAAAGCTAATTAACTAACCACATGTAGATTGATCTGTAGAGAAATTGTACAAAATAATACAAACAAGACTAACTTGAAGAAATAATTCAGCAACTACAATGACATTTTTAGGTTATTTGCTGGAACATACTGTTGCCTAAGAAACTCAAGTACTAGAGTGTCGTGGAGTTGTAAAGAACCTAGTTCTTGAATTTGAGAGAAACACTCAATTCCTTTGTAAAGTGGCTTTTTCACACACACCCTACCTACATGAACCACAAATGCCTCAGACAAAATCAAAAGCATTTTATTAAAACAGGTGAAATCTTCATATAAACTGCAGAAAGAAAATGCATAAATTCAGTATACAGTATGCCTTGCATCAGCGAGCTACAAATCAAACAATAAAATATATTGATTAGATGTGAGAAAAGATAGAAACCATTAAAACATATTGCATCTTCCCCCTTTCATTTCTTTAACAGCAATTAAGGACTTCAGAATGTTTAATTGTGAGTTCCTGAAAGAGCTGGTTTTCGCACATCAAAGGAAATGGCTTTTGCTAAAAGGAAGAATATGGTTTATCATATTACTAAAACTCGTGTCTGTAACCTTTAACTGTGAAACAGCATCATACAGCAACAGTTTTTGAAGTTAGGTACCTCAAATAGGCTAACTTACAGAATGTATTCAAAATCTGGCATCATGAGTCGCATGAAATTTGAATTTGGCAAATGTTATAAAACATTTTATGACATAATACAAAATATCACAAAATGTCTGCTGTGGTTCAATTCCTGGAGATTGTGCTATACAGTTCAACATGGGCTAATTTCAAAGCAGATATAGCTCTGAATATTTCCCTGAATTTCAACTTTTCCTGTGAAGGCCCTACATTAGAAGCTCTGCTGTTGTTGAGACATTGAGGAATTTGGTAAGAAAATACCTTTAAAATGATGATCCAACAGATCACAGGTGGTTTAGTGGTTTCCTAAACTTCAAAAGTAGGCACAGATGCCATGCTAAAATACTAATATTAAAATGCTAATAATAAAGACTAAAATTCCAGGTAATAATACCACAACAAACATAGCTTACCCAGCTCAGTGAAAGACAAAAATTGTGAAGTGTGTGATGTTTATCTTCAATATATTGTGTTTGATATTGTTGCCTTCAGCCTAACTGGGATTTCTATATGGCTAAGAATTCTGACAATAATTATACAAAGTCATCTATCTAGAAGGCACTCGACTTCAGGGAAGCCTGCAATATATTATTGCAGCAATAAATATTAATTTTGTAATGAAGGCTTAAACCTATCTAAGTGGTACCCTGTTTCCACCCAAATAAGACATCCCCTGATAATAAGCCCAATCGGGCTTTTGAGTGCATGGCAATAAGGCCAAGCGCTTATTTCAGGGTTCAAAAAAATATAAGACAGGGTCTTATTTTCGGGAAAACACAATAGGTCTAAAATCAATAAAAGCATTTTGCTTCCTTCTTTGGATTCCATCATTTAAATAGAGGTAAATTGCACAATTGTCACTGGACATATATAACTCAGTACTGGCTAGCTGTAGCCTACAGAGCGCAAATACTTCAGTCATAATTGTTGCTAGAAAGACCTAGAATTTAGAAACAGTTGAAATGCCCCGAAGTTCAGCCCCAAGGAAAAACTTATTATTTATTTAAGTCTAGGCAGTTTACAGAATATTTAAAATTTGAAAAGACAATAAAAACAAGAAACTAAAAGTTAAAAGATTGTAGAATAATAAATTTGGTTAAAAGGAGATCATCCTCACCAAGGCATGGGTGAATAGTTAAATCTTCAGGCTTCTTCAAAACACTACAAAGTGGGATCACTTGGATCGGGGGGGGGGAATCTTGTTCTATAGGAATCTTATTCTAAAGAGACTGCTTTTAGGGTCCTGGCAGAGGGCATTACTTAACTGAAGGAACTCAGACACCAACCATGTCAGATCAAATCAACCAGGCAGATATTATGTGAGATGGGTGGATCCTCAATACCCTGAAGCAGATGGAACAAGTGCAGCTTCCACAGCAATGGGTATCACTGCATTCTGGACCAGTTGAAGCTTCTGGGTGGTCTTCAAGGGCATTCCCATATAGAGTGTGTTTCAGTAGTCAAGCCATGAGTGACCAGAGCCCCCTGATCTAGAAAAGGGCACAACTGGCACACTCCTTAGTTTTCGTGGCATAATGGTTTAAAAATTAACACTAGTTTCTGTCATTGGGGCAGAAGGGCACATAAAAATAATAATGTAAGATCTAATAATAACCATAATATGGTTTAAAATTCAAGTCTCCCCTTGCACTAAAATAAACTGAAATAGCACTCTCAGTATGTATCACACCCATTGAAGCATATCTTTCACCCTCCTCAGGGATCAAGTCAAAACACCATGTACAAAGCATCCCATGGGCAAATGTGTTATTCCAGTTTTCAGATTGTTTGGGTTGTCTGCAATTTTTCCTCCCCTTTGATTTCAGTTTTGGCATGAAAGGACATATTGCCTAGGCAGAGAAGAAAAGAAAAGAAACGTAACAAAACACACCTGTCTCTCCTCTGTGATCTGTTTGCTAACAGATAGGGTGACATAGAAATTTCTTTGCAGGTATTATCATTTCTGTGATTTTCCTTTTGTTTTCTTGTCTCTGGAAGTTGTTTGTTTTCTTGCCTCTACTTTCCACAGAAGTGCTTTCCAGCCCTCAGTATTTCTCATGGCCCTTTTCTAGGTTGTGATTCCAATTTCCTCCTAACATTTTCACTTGGCAACAGCTCAGAACTTGAATTCTTCTAAATTAACATATGGCTTCTCTATCTTAAAACACGTTTGACAAATAGATAATTTTAGGCCCTGGACTTAATGGTTTTAGGTTTTTTTTCCTCTTTTGGTATCTATGGATATTTCTTGGAAATAAGCTCCATTTTATTAAGAAAAAAATCCTATAAACACTTATGCTATAATTTTCAGGCTAATTGTTTTTGGAATAAGTGATGTCATGCAAATTAGAGAAAAGTAAATCAAATAAATTAAAAACATGAAGGAAAAATAAGATGAAACTAGCTAGATCTAGTTTACACCAATATCTTTCACTCATCTATATATTTCTGTCCTTGCAAACCATCTTTGCTCCCGTTACAGTACAGATAGTTCTCCACTTACAATGGCACTAAAAAAGTGCTTTATGACCATTTTTCACCCTTATGACCTTTGCAGCATCCCCATGGTCACATGATTTACATTCTGATGTTTGACAACTGACTCATATTTATGACGGTTGCAGAGTCCCAGGGTCATGCGATCACCTTTTGCAAACTTCTGACAAGCAAAGTCAATGGGGAAACCCGATTCACTTAACAACCAGGTTACTAATTTAACAACTGCAGTGATTCATTTAACAAATGTGGCAAGAAAAGTCATAAAATGAAGCAAGACTCACTTAACAAATTTCTCACTTAGCAACATAAATTTTGGGCTCAATTGTGATTGTAAGCTGAGGATTATCTATATATCCAAACATCAGGATAAATGACCTTTGTCCTTTATTCAGTCAAAATCTTCCTCTCAGCCCATTCACTCTTCCTTTTATTTTTGCATATTGAATAGAATAGAATAACAGAGTTGGAAGGGACCTTGGAGGTTTTCAAGTCCAACACCCTGCTTAGGCAGGAAGCCCTATGGCCATTTCAGACTAATGGTTGTCCAATCTCTTCTTAAAAACTTCCAGTGTTGATTTTTATATATTCTTGGTTACTGAAAATAGAGCCAACAGGCAAAAGTTTTCACCTCTTTTAATCCAAAGGCAGGGCTAAAATGTCTGCATCTGGTACTGGGAATCTGTTCTAATTCAGTTTTAACTCTCCCTCTGGTAAAGAAGAGAGGCTTCTTTTCCTCTCAGCACTAAGTTTCTAACAAACAAGTACAAAGGAGAGAACATAATAGAAATGCACAAGAAAGCAGTCACAGAAGGGGGTAAGGAGATAATCCTCGAGTCCCACTGGGTATGTATTTCCACCATTTCTGCTCTTATGAGCTGTTCTTTTTCACTAAAAGAGCTGTCAAAGGTTCCAGAGGGTATTAGCTAGAGGGATGGCCACAGAGGAAACTGGCAGGAATAGCAAAGAGGCTTTTTGCTTCTGTTTACAGCATGATTTTGTGGGACTAGAGAACTATTGACAAAAGAGGCTGTAGGGGTTAGACTGGAGCCTAGACATCACTACACGTGGGGGGTCTGTTTAATAGATTCCCTTTCCTTCTACCAAAGAATCCTAGATCTATCTATATTGTAAATGGCAATGGGAACATCTAGAGATAACAAGTATCTAGAGAGAACATGGACATGCTGGCCACTAAGAAGTGTATCACATAGGCACAGGACAGACATGAATGTAAATAGCATTCAGGAACAAAACACAGAGTATTTTCTTTCCAGAATGTTCCATTTGCTAGTTCTGTGGCATAAGAAGGAACAATATGTAAGGCAGATTTTATACATGTTTGCATAAAATCAGAAGGTTGAGAAATCCAGAATTCAGACATCTTGGTCCTTTTCCAAGTTTCCTTCTTGGTCCTTCCCTGAGTTTCAGTATTTAGATTGTTTTACATCTCACTCTCAGGGCAGGATGTGACAAAGGAAATGCATTATGATTGGTGAATACAGGGCGTCTTAACACAGTAGAGCAATGGGCCATGGTCAAGGCAGAGCAGAAGTCTACCTCTTCTATATTGATAATCCTTAATTGGAGAATTGATAATCAAAGACGGTTTGAAGCCAATCTATTTCCTGGTCTAATGAGAAAGATGTTGGGAACTATTAACTGAAACACTGAGTTCTTACAAAGGATCTTACAATACATGCAATGTCATAGCACAATCAATCACTTTCTAACTACTTTATTAGAACATTTTCTACAAACACACATCCGTATGCATGCACACAATATACTTACACACACACACACACAAAAAAAAGATGAAAGAAAGAGACCCCTTACCTGTTTACCAAACAAAAGGGAAGTGGAGGGTTCAAAGGCATTTTTGCAGATTAATCTCAATGTTCCAACACCATGGTTGCATTTTTATATTGTATGAATCATATATGCACTATTATCCACAATAAATGTTCCACAAATCTCAGGGGTTCCACGAACACTCTAAAGTCCTGGGAACAGGACTCCCAGGTCAGCCTTTCTTCAAAAGAACAAAAAAGTGAACCATCTTTCTCCCAATTTCATGATATACGGGAAGAAAAGACTGACATTGTGATATAACTGGCATCTTCCAGGATTGCTGAATCTTCTGAGCCAGGGTTCCAGCTTGCATTCAGTTTCATCTTTGCTTAGAATCTTACAGGTTCCTATTTTGAACTGGGCTCAAAATAGTGGTTATTGATAAGTCCAATTGCCATTCTTTCTATACAACCAAGCAACTTTAATTGCATATTTTTCTATTGGCCACTATTTGTTGTCAATCCGTTCATTCAGTTCTAATTTTTTCTTGACTTTTTATTACACTTTTTAAGGAATCCATTCCTGCTGCATAACTTTTATGTTTCTCTTGACATTCCCAACCGTACTTTGGCAATTATATACTTACCCAGCTCCTCATCTCCTAATAAAATGTATTTTAAACAAGCAATGCAGCAGATGAGAGGTCTTGCATTTTGCCACTAACCTGCTTGTCACTCTGGGTGTTTTATTAGGCACTTGTGGTTTGGCCCTGAGAGCCTAGCTTTGATGCACCTCCAGTCTTAATGCATTTTGTAAACAGAGCTATGATCTATTCTCCTTTACTTTCAGGAACATAACAATTTGTTATATGTTGGGTCAAATTACTTATCCATACTATAATCATAAGCTATCAGAATGATATATAAAGTCCACCTTCCCAACTCAATAAAGAAACTCATTTTTCATTATACAGGTGAAACTTGAAAAATTAGAATATCGTGCAAAAGTTCATTTATTACAGTAATGCAACTGAAAAGGTGAAATAAATATATGAGATACTCATTACATGCAAAGCAAGATAGTTCAAGCCGTGATGTGTCATAATTGCGATGATTATGGCGTACAGCTCATGAAAACCCCAAATCCACAATCTCAGAAAATTAGAATATTACATGCAATCAATAAAACAAGGATGGTACATAGAACAATATTGGACCTCTGAAAAGTATAAGCATGCATATGTATTCAGTACTTGGTTTGGGCCCGTTTTGCAGCAATTACTGCCTCAATGCGGCGTGGCATGGAAGCTATCAGCCTGCGGCACTGCTGAGGTGTTATGGAAGACCAGGATGCTTCAGTAGCGGCCTTCAGCTCTTCTGCATTGTTCGGTCTCAGGTAAGACCAGGATGCTTCAATAGCGGCCTTCAGCTCTTCTGCATTGTTCAGTCTCATGTCTCTCATCTTTCTCTTGGCAATGCCCCATAGATTCTTTATGGGGTTCAAGTCAGGAGAGTTTGCTGGCCAATCAAGCACAGTAATCCCACGGTCATTGAACCAGATTTTGGTGCTTTTGGCAGTGTGGGCAGGTGCCAAGTCCTGCTGGAAAATGAAGTCAGCATCCCCATAAACCTCATTTGCGGAAAGAAGCATGAAGTGCTCCAAAATCTCCTGGTAGACAGCTGCGTTGACCCTGGACTTAATGAAGCACAGTGGACCAACAGCAGATGACATGGCTCCCCAAATCAACAGACTGTGGAAAATTCACACTGGACTTCAAGCATCTTGCAGTGTGTGCCTCTCCATTCTTCCTCCATACTCTGGGTCCTTGGTTTCCAAATGAGATGCAGAAGTTGCTCTCATCAGAAAAGAGGACTTTGGACCACTGAGCAACAGACCAGGTCTGTTTTTCTTTAGCCCAGGTAAGACGCTTCTGACGTCGTTTGTTGTTCAGGAGCGGCTTGACAAGAGGAATACGACATTTGAAGCCCATGTACAGGATTTGTCTGTGTGTGGTGGCTATTGATGCACTGACTCCAGCCTCAGTCCACTCCTTGTGAAAGTTCCCAACACTTTTGAATGGCCTTTTCCTGACAATCCTCTCCAGGCTGCGGTCATCCCTGCTGCTTGTGCACCTTTTTCTTCCACACTTTTCCCTTCCACATAACTTTCTATTAATGTGCTTTGATACAGCACTTTGGGAACATCCAACTTCTTTTGCTATTACCTTTTGAGGCTTTCCCTCCTTATGGAGGATGTCAATGATGGTTTTCTGTACAACTGTCAGGTCAGCAGTCTTTCCCATGATTGTGATTCCTACTGCACCAGACTGAGAGACCATTTAAAGGCTCAGGAACCCTTTGCAGGTGTTATGGCTTAATTAGCTGATTAGAGTGGGACACTTTGAGCCTAGAATATTGCACCTTTTCACAATATTCTAATTTTCTGAGATTGTGGATTTGGGGTTTTCATGAGCTGTAAGCCATAATCATCACAATTATGACAAATCACGGCTTGAACTATCTTGCTTTGCATGTAATGAGTCTATCTCATATATGTTTCACCTTTTCAGTTGCATTACTGAAATAAATGAACTTTTGCACGATATTCTAATTTTTCGAGTTTCACCTGTATTTAACCTCATGTAGTTTTATATGATTTCCACATCATCTCTTGTGAGAGTAGGAGGAATTTCTCTATTTTTACACAGCATATAACATTCTGTGTGGTATATTCAGTTAAACTGACCATCAAGAGGCATCATGTGACCTGTCTAATCCTTACTATTAGAGATTTGATTCATGGTCCTACATAAGCCTTCTCTGTATTTCCCCCACTTCTAGAAAGGTTGAGTCCATCTTTCAATGACCAGAATAGTATCTTATGGTAAGTCCATTAGAGAATGGCATCCATTAGAGACCTCAGAACATAAGGTTATTATTTGCCTGCGTAAGTATATTTGCCAGCTCCTTTATACAATAGTTAGGAAGACTCTTAATAGTTCTGTAACACCTGCAGCTACAGACAGCAGATAGTTGGCAGTTACATGGGCTCCTCCCCTGCACTATAAAAAAGTCAATTGGCTAGAAGTGAGCAACTAGGGTCATTTGTACCTTGAATATTTTCAAGGTACAATATTTGCAAACTAATTTGGCCAGTGTAGATACCTCTTGAAAGGAATACAGTTACCGATATCTTCTAAGTCACAGAGTCAATAAAGCATTAGTTCATACTATTCTGTCATCTTGGAATCAGAAGTATTCTGTTTGTTCCCTGCTGTTGAAAACAGAATGATTACAGGATGTCTTCCCCTCACCTGAAATTTAGTGGATCTCTAGTGCAAGACATTGCCTACAGGATATGCTGATAATGCAGCTAATTGACTATAATATTCAGTAATATATTTATGAAGATTGTATTTCCAGAAATGCCCCATGAAGACTTTTCTTCATTTTGGTGAACCTGGATGTTGAAGGCCAATTTCCCAAAATGTGTCTTATTGCTTCCTCCATCCGATATATTGCTTTGTTCCCTGAGGTAGAGAACCTTGTTTCTTGGTCTCTTATTATCTCCATAGCAATAGCACTAGCACTTAGACTTATATACCGCTTTATAGTGCTTTACAGCCCTCTCTAAGCGGTTCACAGAGTCAGCATATTGCCCCCAACAATCTGGGTCCTCATTTTACCCACCTCGGAAGGATGGAAGGCTGAGTCAACCTTGAGCCGGTGAGATTTGAACCGCCGAACTGCAGCTAGCAGTCAGCTGAAGTAGCCTGCAGTGCTGCACTCTAACCACTGCGCCACCTCGGCTCCATCATCCACTTATCCTTGTTAGCATACTCCCTAGTGCCGTGATGGTGAACCTATGGCACGCGTGCCACAGGTGGCACACGTAGCCATATCTGAGGGCACGTGAGGTATTGCCCTATGTCAGCTCCACGATTTTCGGCCTTCCGGAGGGCGGTGGTGGGTCGTTTTCGCCTTCCCCAGGCTTCAGGAAAGCCTCTAGAGCCTGTGGATGGCAAAAAACGGACCCAACGGCCCAACCAGAAGTTCAGAAACGAACTTCCCGTTGGGCTGTTTTTCACCCTCCCCAGGCTTCAGGAAAGCCTCCTGAAGCCTGGGGAGGGTGAAAAATGTCCCAATGGCCCAACGGGAAGTTCGGAAACGGGTTGTGCACACGTGTGCGGGGGGCATTGCATTATGGGTGTGGGCACATGTGCACGCACTATCGTGCGCGCACCTTTTTGGCACCCGAGCAAAAAAAGGTTCGCCATCACTGCCCTAGTGTGTCTCAAGCTGTATCTGAAAAGTAAAGTCTTTCCTTTTCCAAGATGAATGCTGGCCTTAGCATGCAGTGAATCTTTTATGTATTCTGCTGATAAGATTGCAAGTCGCTCCAGCCAAGCATTAGTGTGCTTTTTTTTTTTTTGAAGATGCTATTCTCATATTATCTATAGCTGACCACTATAGGAAGAGATGCCCTTCTGATCTGATGCAGCATTGCTCTTCTTATGAATTTGAAATCTTAATTGCTGATAGGATTGTGATTCTCCGATACAGTAAGTACTCATCCTGAGTTAAGGTCATGTACAAAGACCCTTCAAATAAGCCTTAAGAAAAAGGACTTTTTGGTGGTTGCTCATCGTTTCAACAGTAATCTAGAGCTTTCCTGTTTTTTCAGATGTTCTGGATACATTTTCTGTAGTTATAACTAATATTTCATTCCTTACAGTGTGGTATTAACTCTTTCATCTTATTTTATTTCTCAGTTATTTATACTTGGTCAGCATAGTTATTGCTTTATCTTGAAATGATTTGAATTATTGCAATTTTATCCAGCTGTGTTTTAAATGTACAATATTGATAAATATCTATTTTATGAGGTTTTTAGAAAACTTTTTAAAAATTCTGTTCTATGAAATATGGCCTTGATATTAGCTGTTGCTAATATCATACTTTATTAAATACAAGTACTAAAAACATTTGATGCTTTATGAAAGAAAAAATAATATTTTCAGTGTTGGTAGCTTTCATGCTAAATGAATATTTTTAAAGTAATCATGATCCTCAATTGCATTAAAATCAGGCTATAGATGGAATATATTCTAAACTGTTTTATGGGCCACAGATTGCCAAAAAACATATGGGAAGAACTTGCTTTCTCCAGAATATGTATAATTTAGATTACTCAGCACTATCTTGCCAATTCAGCAATCCTTTACAGCTTTTATTCTAAATATTGATCTGCTAAAAAGAATACTCTAGAAGGAGAATATGAAGAATGATTGCCTTTATTACTTGAAGAGATTTTTAATCAATCTTAATTTCTTATAGTTTCAACCCAATTGAGAAAGCTTAGGGTTACTTTTGGCAAATTTGTCTCCCCTCCCCCAAGGAAAGAGTAGAAAAAAGGGTGGGGAGACAGTGGGTGAATTTGGAGGACACTCATTGGGGTAGCTGAAGCAACACTGACTGTCCCGATGGCAGATAGGTGATGTTACGGGACCGCGAGAGCTGATAAGCGATATCTTCGGCTGCTTCAAGCTTTCGCAATTCTATAAGGCCATCACCTGCTGTAGCCAATGAATTGGCAATTAACTCAGCTGCTTTTGAATCTCCCTCAGCTGAAATTATAGCTGCTTTCTTCTGCTGCTCTGCCTGTAGAAATGCAACAGAAAGCAAAAAAATTACTTCAGGCAAAAAAGGTATAAGTGTTCATGTACTACTGAGCTAATAAAAGAATTGTGGTAGTTATAAGACAGTAACCAAAATAAGGCAATTAACAAAACAAATATAAGACAGAGAGAATGAATATGCTTGGAAAAAAACAGTATCAAACTGGTACTTTCAACATTTTGATCAAGCAAGAGTAACAATTCTACTTGCTATGTTAAGTGTTTTAATGTTGGTATTGCTACTATTCCTAGCGCATGACAGAGAGCAGAAGTCAAGAAAGAACAATCCCTGCTATCCTTTTTAATGGAATCATTAAAGAAGTTTCTCCCAGGGCAAGCAGCTGGAAAGTATGACCTAAGACCAATTAAATAGGTACTTTGAAAGTTCCCACTATATTGAATGCATGGTGGAGACTTCGATATTTTGACATGCTTTTCCCATGACCTAGATTCTCTGAACTGAACATGGAATTCTAATATCAGGGAAGAAAAATCTATGGATACTTCCAAAAGGTTAGGAAGTGTATCTGATATTAGAGGTCTTTTTTCCAACTCCAGAATAGAAACTCCCATGAGATAGAAAATAGTCTCTTAAAGGAAGAAACTCTCTGTTTAAACAAACAGTGCTATGACTATGCTCAGTTGCTGAGAATAGTGAGTGTCAGGTAAAGAAAAGCAGCAGCAGATGGGAGGAGGAAAAAGATGGAACACAACATACCGGTAGCTGTCATTTTGATAACAGTATTCTTAATAAAGGTGAGACTGGATTCTGTCATCATAATAAGCATGTCTTATTTTAACCATGGTTTAAGCCAAAATGGCTGGATTCACACAACTTGTTGAGCCAAAAACACACAGAATGTGCAATGGGGGATACTATTAGTGCAAAACTCATCAAATCAGGAAAGTTTTGGAGAATTTGGCAATGGTCCATTTCTTTCCATAGATCATGCTATTCTAGGTGCTGTTCAGTGATCCTGGAAGTAAATCTTTTGATCTAAAAGCAGTTTGATATACCCCACTAATAGTTCAGTTTCAATACAAGGCTGCTTGTATTAGGAATGCCATATCCAGGACATCTCTAACCACTTCCAATTTAGTGGAATTGCTTTTGAAACCCACCAAACTGTGGCAAGGATAATATGGTCCAGAGGAGATTATCTGGAGGGGAAACAAAATGTTCTGGAGTTTCTGGAATTAGTTCCTGAATTAGTAAATTCTGCATATTCCTATTTATGGCTACAACGATATTGTACACTAGATGCTGGAAATGACAAATTCTGAAAATTGGAGCATTAAAAAAGGAGACAAAAATCTTTTCAGCAAGAAGTGAGCTAAAGCTGCTTGTACATATTCTCACCTTTTCCACTATGAATCTGGCCCTTTCAGCTTCTTGTTGGGCAACTTGCTTCATTTCTACTGCTTCTGTGAATTCTTTTCCAAATGTCAGGTGTGTCTGAGATGGAAATCGAAAAATAATACCAGTGAGTTTCTTAACTTTGACAGCTTGAAGATGTGTGGACTTCAACTCCCAGAATTCCCTAGCAAGCATCCTGGGAACTTTGGGAGTTAAAATTGATATATATTCAAGTTTCCAAACTTGAGAAACACTGATATAAACTATTAATATCATTTCCACAGGTAATCGTATCCACCTAGCATACATATACTATAGAGAGAAACGAGAGCAGTTTGACTTCCAGAGACCTTCCATTGCTGTTTCCATTCTCACTCCCCACAAATTATATTACCAGATAGATATCTGTACCCCACTGAAAGATTGGAAGACTGAATTTCAGCTTGAACTCCATGCTCCCATGGAGCTATGATTTTAATTTCCATAATCATCCAGACAATATGGTGAATGGATATTAAAGGGTGTCAAGTTGGGGAAGTCACAAAACAAAACATACATGTATCTTCAAGACAAGCAACACGAGAGGTGGAGACAACTTCCCTCATGTCAGTCACTCTCACAACCATCTAGCAGCCATATGAAGTGCATATCTGCTTTTTTTCCATTCTATATTTTTCCTATCTTGATTTTAAGGGTGAGGGTGGGGAAGTGAGGTTGGCTTCTACACATCCTCTATCTCAATCACATACTTGTTTTGGTTAAAAAAAAAGGGGTCGAAAACTGTTACGAAAATTAATCAAGGTTCTATGGTAGGGTCAACTAGCTTGTGAACGGTCAATTCCTGCAACAGAAAATGGAAGAGGGAAAGAATGTTTTTTTTCCCCTGAAACAAATAGGAAAACTAGTAGGATATTGAAAAAGATTAATTTTGAGAAGGCTGCAAAGGAGTAAGTCTCAAAGGGTTGTGGAAAGAAGGAAAAACAAACGAGGAACCTAAACAAAATTAATAGCACTGTGTTGGAATGTACAAAGAGAGATAAGAAGCGGCAAGGCCACATAAAGCTTTTGTGTGCAAGGAAAATAAAGATTGGGCAGAAACCAAGAAAAGTTAAAAGTTCAAATAACAGCATCTGGTAAAGTTTTGAATAACATTTCTCACATAAGTTAATTGAGCCAGTTTTTTGGTGGGGGATTCTTTTGACATTATCGGGGACATACTCAGTTGAAGGCAATTTTTCACATGCATTCACTTAGACTTGTCCTTTCCTTGTCCAGAGAGGAATCCCAGAGAGCATTTTTTAAATTTCATTGTGGCAGTTGGCTATGCTTTTAATGGAGCCATCTTCAGTTTTCTATTTCTTCATCATAAGTGTTATGTAAAATATATTTCTAAATATTTTCTATAATGCTGAACTGTATCAGTGCTGTATGTGGAAAAATTCTTGTGTGAGATTTCCTCATCATAGTTTAATGTAGTTAGAAACAACATGGAGTCTAAGCTTCCATTTTCATTCCTACAGAAGTTCAGTCTTGTGGTTGAGTTTGGATGTTGGATATTTTAAATGGGAGACTAGAAGATAAATGATTTTATCATGTTCTCCAACAATACAAGTTATTTGATAGAGCAAGTTCAGCAACAAGGCAAAATAAATAATAGTTTAACAGTAACAGAGTTGGAAGGTACCTTGGAGGTAATCTAGTCCAACCCCCTGCTCACGCAGAAGACCTACAGTTGCAAGAAAAAGTATGTGAACCCCTTGGGATTACGTGGAGTTTTGCATGAATTGGTCATAAAATGTGCTCTGAACGTCATCTAAGTCACAACAATAGAAAAACACAGTCTGCTTAAAATAATACTACACAAACATTAGATGTTGCCATGGGTTAATTGAACATAACATGTAAACATTCACAGTGCAGGGAGGAAAAAGTATGTGAGCCCCTAGCCTAATGACTTCTCCAAGAGCTAATTGGAGCCAGGAGTGAGCCAACCTTGACTCCAA
>QLTV01001499.1:178310-202521 GCA_003457575.1 Thermophis baileyi
CAAGCACAGGCAACCTTATTTCAAAGAATTATTAACACTTCGTGCAATTTCCTCCCTGTGAAAAGACATGAATGGAATAAAGACAAGTGTTTTGGAGGAAACTTCCCTTCCTGATAACTGTAGCAAAATTATTTACATACAAAAATGAAATATCCACAGTAGAAGATTAGACTATAAAATTAATGAAATTTGTGGAAATGGCAAAGCTGACTGGTTTAACCAGGGAAAAGATTGTAGACTTTTTTTTTAAAAAAAGACTGGAAGTCTGGATTTTTTTTGTTAAAAGAATAATTAATGATTTATAGACATGGGGTTTAGAAAGGTCAAGGATTCTGGAAGGAGACAGAATAAGATAGCAATTACCAAATAGAAAGAAAGACGGAAGTCATAATTCTGTATTCTCTTTCCTTTTTAATCTTTTAATTTTGTATCCTTTTATTGTGTTAAAAAAAATCTAATTCAGGATCTGTGATGTAGAGAGGCAGACTGGATATTCACTATTCCTTATTAAAGCATGCATATTTTGTAGATTTAAAAAAAGGAAAACATTACCTTTATAAAATGGATAGGGAAAACAGAATAAGAACCTATAGACCCATCCATTCAGAAATGGATCTTTCTTTTGATTCTGTATCAAAGTCATACAATATAATAATAGAGAAATTAGCTGCAACTTTAGAATCCTAGATGAGGATTTTTCCTCTCATCGACAGAGATGACTAGGTACTGATGGATCTCAGCTCCCAGTCCACTGTTCAGGGATGATGGGAGCTGGATTCCAGAAATATCAAGAGGTATATAGGTATCCCAACACCTATGAATGAATGATTATAGAAAGCATCTATACCCTTTAATCTGGAACTTTTAATTAAGGGTAAACTAGAAATATATATATATATATATCTCATCTATCTATCCATCCATCCACCCACCCACCCACCCACCCACCCACCTATCTATCTATCTATCTATCTAAAATTACACAGCTTCTAGATGTAGAATGCCTCTTACCAAGGAAACATCATCTAAAATGAGTCCAAATGTTGCTGCTCTTTCTGTCAGGTCTTCACTCACTTGTCTGGAAACCAGCTCTCTTTGTGTGATTAGCTCCCCAGCATCAAAGCGAGCCTGGAATAATGAGACATGCAAAACAGCACTTAGAATAGACAGCAAAGCTAAAATTAGAACTACTGATTTATTAAAGTTTAATCCTAAATCAGATAGAATTTTAGCCCATCAACAACTATTATGCACAACATTTAATAACAAGCATTATTTCTTGCTGTTTCAGTGATAGTTTCAGTGATAGAGGACCCAGATTGTTGGGGGCAATATGCTGACTCTGTGAACCGCTTAGAGAGGGCTGTAAAGCACTATGAAGCGGTATATAAGTCTAAGTGCTATTGTTATTGCTATTCCCACAGGCATCAACTGCTCCTATGGGAAATAGCAGGTCAGTCTGGATTGCATTTCAAACTAAACCAATTGGGTTCTTCTGTTCATTGGAAATGAACTCCAATCTGGTATCCCCAGTATGTCTTAGATTACAAACCCCATTATCTCTTTCTCTAATAAAGGCAGGAATATGTCACATCAATGAGTATGTAAGTGTATAGATCTGTCAGAAGCTGTGCTATAAAAAAGGGCAGGGCCACATTTTCTTTTTTAAAAATAATAATAAAACTGCTTGAAATTATTTCTCTATACCTTTATAAAATTAATCTTGAATTTCATATTCAACTTCACTCTTTCACACTTTCAAATCATTCTTACACACTGAAACATAGTTCTACAATCCATTCATTTATTCCAGTAGAAAGCATGAACAAAAAGAAGTTATCAATGAGATAACAAAGATGGGAAATGGGAGATTAAAGACTGGATCAGATGAAGAAAGAGGTTACTAAATAAGGAGGAGGAGAAATAGGAGTGAATATAACATAGATCTTACTGCACACACTAAGTGGTAAAGTCTCATCACCACAATATATACACACTTTCAATTCATGCTTCCAGCTCACCAAGATATTTTTTTTAATGTGATGCCTGGTTTTCCTCTGACTTATTGTTCACTTTCTGCAAACTCTTTGCTCTGTGTACTGCATTAATATAATTCCTGAATATCCCTTCTAAGATGCCTTCCTCCTCTATGTACTGGCAGCTTCCCCTTTTCTCCTTCCAAGAAAGAAAAATGCAATGCCCACATGTGAAACTGACAGGAGACAGATTCACTGGGAGCTTTCATGGGTTGCACAAGAATATGTCCACAAACACAGAAAAAAGAAAGGAAACAGAATTAGAAAGTCTTTTGACAGACAGAAGGAATAATTGGCTCCACAGAATAAAATGAATCAGTCCCTGCCCTTTGCAGCATCCCACTAAATGAAGCAATTAGAATTGTGAAAATAATGCCTAGGCTCATAAGAGAAGACATGGCCTTATCCTACTCTCTCTTACCACCACAGATTTGAGGATCTCAGTTGTGATGGAAGGCAATACTCGTTCATCATAATCTTCGCCAATAGTGGTGAAAATCCGGGGAAGTTGCGTCATCACTGGCCTGAACAAGATTCGGAGTGTGATATTCACATTCTGTAGATCTACCCAGAAGATAAGAAGCAGATTGTAGCAGTTACATGTTCTGAGCCTATACCAAGCTTCCCACACTTAGTTTTTTATGAGTCTATTGGGACTACAATTCCCAGAATTCCATCAGTATACTCATCCAGAAGATACTTTTTATTATATGTTTTTATTATGTTTTCTTTTAATAGTTTTTTATATTGTTGTGAGCCGCCGAGTCCCTTGGGAGTTGGGCGGCATACAAATTTAATAAATAATAAATAATAATAATAATAATACTTAGATAAGCCTTGCACATACAATTGCCAAAATAAAGGGTGATCTGCTGCCAAATAATCTAACCCAATTTTCTCTTCTAAATAGTTCTAGGCCAACTTTATTAAGGATAAAGATGACCATCACAATCGTTTCCCCCCCCCCCCCACTCCAATCCTATCTAGTAAACTTTGCTAGTTTTTATTTTCCTGCTCCATTAGGGGATGTAGGATCCAGGGAGGGAAAGAAAAAATATCCCAAAACCAGGTAAGATTATCTGCAAATCACTGTCCCTCCCCCAAAATGTAGGTGGGGGGGGGAAGAGAAGGATAATAAGCGGATATATTTTTAACACTTATTTCCATAATAGAAATATAACAGGATGGTTTGCTTTGGTGTTAAGTTTTCATTAAAAGATAGTTTTGAGTCCATGTAATATTCATGGCAGGGATACAAAAGTGGCTTGCCACTGATGTCTACTTTATCTTCTTGGGACTTCCTAGTGATCTGTCATTCAAGTATTAACCAAGTGCAATTCAGCTTAGTTTGAGATGAAGGTCTGCCAGATGCCATTATATGCTCTAGCTTTACGTGTCCAATTACCTAGCTCCAGTTCTCCATTCCATTAATAAAAATAGGATATGTCTCACCGCTTACCTTTGCTCCCAGTTATTACAGGCACATTGCGAGGGCGGGAACGGCAGTCAAAGAGTATTGGCTTTTGAACCCAAGGAATGAGAAAATGGGTTCCTTCTCCCACCACTATGTCTTGAACACCTTGGAATCGATCAAATATGACAGCCCGGTGGCCGGCATCCACTGCAAATAGGAAAAAATTCAAACAACATCCTTTGAATGCAAGAAAAGCATACTTTTTGTGTTCTTTCTTTATTTGTGTCAGAAGCATCTACAAATTACAGACTTACAACATTAAACTGAGAGCCAATAAAATAGGTCATAGAAATATACCACATATAAAAAGTATATAAAATAAATAGGATTAAAACTAAATGACATTTGCTAAGTATCCAAGCACGTTGACAGTGTTTTCTCTTGCCAGTATGAGGTTTTCTTCCACAGATGTTGAAGGACATTGTATGCACCATAGTATGTGTGAGGTAGATTGTTCTTCTCCACATTCACTGAGAGTATCTTCTACCGCAGGGATGTCAAACTGGCAGCCCGCGGGCTGGATGCGTCACCATAGGCCACGCCCACCCCAGCTCTGTGAAGGGGAAAAACATCACGATACATCACGTGACATGAGTTTGACACCAGTGTTCGACAGGGAAGCCCCATTTTCTTAAGATTGTCGTTTGATCTTCCTACTCTGCACAGTCTATTTAGTGATTTCCATATAGGCCAAGGCTGTTTTTGACGAGGTGGCAGACAGTTGTATGGCTGTCTACTGGGCAGACAGTTGCCTGGTAGCTCCTTACTCACCTTCCATAGTTTTAGGGTGATCTTAGAAGGGACAGAAATTTTGAGAAAACTGTTCCTCGTTTTCAGCCTCGATCTTCGGGGATTGATGGCCATATAGTAGGTGTGTTTCTGAGGATGTCACTATAACCCACACATTCTGCGCAGCACTTTCTCAGCAAAAAAAATTTTTTTCGGAGAGGGGGGCACGAATACCAGATAGATAATGCGCTTTTTATATTGGGGTTGGTGTTAGACACCCTGTGACCAGTCTTGCTGCTTCATTTAGGGCCACATCCACTTGTTTTGCACGTTTTAATCTATACTAAACAGAGCTGGCATATTCTCTTACAGAGTAACATAGGGCTAATGTGGATGTTCTTAGGCACAGCAACTTATGCCCATTATTTCCTCAAAATGCTGTTCCTAGCAAGTATTTTCTGTTTGGTATTAAAACAGTGGTTCTTAAAGGTAAGTGCGCGGTCCAGAGTTACTCCCAGATACTTTAAAGCAGTGCAATGCTCTATGTTTTTATTATTATTATTTCCAGATGGTAGCTTTCACCAATCAGGTAATCACTGGATACATAGAACTACAACTCATTTCATTCACTACCATTATTGTATGTGGAAAAGTAATAATCTCCAGTTCATGTGTTTTAGTAGGTCTGTGGCCAAATACAACAAACTGCCCTATCAGAGAAGCATCACTGTTGTGCTAATTACATCCTTAACTGACCAGTTCAAAGCAGCTTAAGACTGGATTACTTATAATTCTGCCAGTACTCCCTAACCTCCAGTCCAGCTGAATCTGATTAAAAACATTAGTGATTAAATCTAGAATGTTCTATATACAATAATTTGTTCTCCCATGAAATGATAGCTCCTCTATGCTCTTGTTTATATCAGATCATGTAAAAAAAAATCAATTCCTTTAGATTTTATCTTTGTTATTTTCTATCATATCTCTGCCTCACTAATTAAGGCAGCTCTTCCTCAATCCTGAAGTATTACAACCATCAGAATTTGCACTATGAGGTACATCCCAAAACATATGAAAAAAACCTTGCTGAGGAAGTTTTATGTGACTAATGTCAGTTTGCATACAGGTAGTCTTCTACTTAGAACCATTCATATAATGACCAAAGTTAAAATGTCACTGAAAAAGTGACTTAGAATAAGTCCTCACACTTATGACCACTGCAGCTTCCCCAAAGTCATGTGATCAAAATTCAAGTACTTGGCAACCAGCATGCATTTACAATGGCTTCAGTGTCCCAAGTCACATGATTGCCATCTGCAATCTTCCCTGCCAACTTCCAACAAGCAAAGTCAATGGGGGGGGGGGGGAAAGCAGGATTCGCTTAATGACCATGATTCATTTAACAACTACGGCAAAAAGGTCATAAAATCAAGTGCAGCTCACTTAACAACTGCCTAGTTTAGCAATGGAAATTCTTGGTTGTACGTCAAGAACTACCTGTACTTCAACTGAGACTGTAATAGCGTACACAATTGCACAATTTCAGGCAACAAACAATGTCCTCTTTTAGAGTGCCCCATCCATTTATTCTTCAAATTAGTCTACATCTCCTTTCATCCTACACTTGGGGTTGATTTTGAAAAAATCATCCCACCTAGAACTTTTTTCTCCATTTATTTTCCTCTCTTATATTTCTGGAAATCTTGAGGTTTCTGAAACTTGCTAATGTCTTTTCTTTCGCTGGGATGATGCTGTATCTCAGTCCCACTAGTTAGATCAGGCCAGGAAACTATGTTTAAGAACAAGTAGTTAGATAATATTTGGGAAAAGGATAAGACAATTGTGCTGTCCTCCAATTTTCATTTGCTCAGTAACTGCTTCTCTTTTCTCAAGGACATAATGCACAATTTGGGAAAATTCTTAGCATAAGTCTCCACACTACACTCCACAAGGAATTGATCTGCTTATGCTGTACCACAAACTATGGCTGCTTGAGAAACCATTATTGATTCATTTTTTTTAATCAATCTACTTTTAAAGACAGCTTGGAAATTTCAATTAGTATAGAATGCTTGAATAATGTAGGAGCCAGGCATTCAGATCATAGTTCACTGTTGTGTGCCCATCACATTGGCTACTTATTTGTTTCTGTATTTAAATTGTTATTGTCCTTTAATGTCCTAAAATTTTGAAATAAGCTACTACTTGCTTCAGCATTAATTTTAGAAGCTCTCTTGGATGTTATCAGAATCAAAAGACACCAGAGACTGGGCCTTTTCAGCAGTGCATTCATATCTTTGTACCAGTATCTTGAAAATATAAAGGTACAGTGAAATCTACTTTAAGTGAGGTGCAACTCTTGGTGATTGCATTCATACTGTTTTCTTGGCAACAGCACAAAAGTGCTTTTAAAGCACTTAACTTTAATTACTAAAAGTAATTAACTTCTAGGTTTTTTTTTGCAAGCTCTCCAGCCTGTCTAACTTACAGTCCCGAAATTTCCTAGTGCTTTTCTATCAAAGTATTGCTCATATCTACTATGCTTAGCTTCTTCAAGATCAGAGAAGGTCAAAGGGTGCTGCCACCTGCTGAGACTTTTCTTTAAGGCAGAACACATTGCCCACATTTCTGTTCAGTAAAACAGTGTAATGCTACATTTTAAATCTGACATTTAGTTGCACACAGTTTAAAATATATTTGCAAACCTCCTTGCAATAAAATGAACATTAATTTCTTAAAATGTAACTGATCTATAAAAGGTAAACAGCACTTGTACTAAATTCTACATGAGTTAGAAAAGTATTTTTCAATGGCTAAAGATGAATAACTGTCCCAGGGGAAAAGTAGGAAATGAAGGACTTTGGTTATAGGCTTAATTCTGCTAGAACTGTCATTCTTCCGGCCATCACAGTAGAAGAGATAGAAAAATGAGCTGCTGTTTTCTGTAGTTTTGTTTTTAAATTCTTTGATTGAGAATCTTCTAAGAATGTGGACTTGAGATTTTAAACAAAACTATTATTATACAAGCTGAAATTATTATATTTCATCAATTCCTATCTTAATATTTACTTGGTTATCTCACAGGAAAATAAATGCCCTGCAGAGAAAGTCTTCCTTACCATTATACAGAGCAGAGTTGACAACTCCACCAACAATCGCCAGTCCCAAGCCGAGTTTGCCCACAGTCTCAAAAACTTTGGAAGCCATTAGTGTCAATATAGGTCCTCCTTCTGTTTTCTGACACAATCACACCTATGCAGGTAGGAGAAAAAATCCAGTAATAAGAAAAGTTGGAGCAAAGAAATGGCTTCTCAGATGATATTTCTGCATAAACAACAGCTTCCTATCCCTACATATATATTAAAAAAAAAGCTTCATAGAATACAGTAGTTACTTAAGAATGCTATTTGGATAATTTAAGATACAATCCCTGCAATAATATGCAACAATCCAGACTTTAAGGGGAAAAATTATTAGAATGCTGATATATCTTTAAAGAAATCATGTGATTTCTGGAAAAGGCATGCTTAATTTAAGATGATCTTGAATGTGCAATGTGAACACCCAAACCACCTTTTCCTCTTTGAATCCAGATTGCTGCACAGCCCTAGCAATTTTCCAAATGCAGTATCTTCTCCTGTCTGTATATAGAACATTTCCAAAAACCTATTATCCCATATTTAGGAATATCAGAACCTAGAATTAAATTAGTTAAATTAGTAGATTTAATCTTTAAAATTACTCTTTAATCCTAGAATAAAATGTTCTTATTGAATACAAATGATGGAAGAATATTAAAATAATAAGATAGTCTGCTCAAATTAGTCCAGCCACATTTTTTTCTGTCTTGGGGCAATTAGCAAATACATTAAGATGACTACATTGGCAAATGAATATGTATGCCTAACTGTCTAATCTTCATCAGTCTCTCTAAAACATGTGACTTTCAAATGTTTCACCCTGAGGAAAACTCCCAACAATTGTCTCTACATTCAGTACGCAATGTGTTCTGTGGACACATTGTTAGAATCCTGTACTGTTCATACAAGGCTTTGTTAAAGCTTGATTGGTCTGATGGACTCCTATTTCCCAAAGATAGTACACATTCTACACTCCTTGGGTGTTCTAGGCTGTAGGTTAACTCAATAGCTGTGGCACGTTTTTTTACTGAATAAATCTAGTGAACAGAACTCTTTTAAGATATAGCCTTTTCCAAAGCTCTTTAATGTGTTTTAATATAAATTTCCACAGCAACTTTTATTCTAGCCAATCTCTCCATTATAACATCTTCTCCCTCTCTCAGGAACCCGCCCTTTGCAAATCCTGTCTAATCCCTACTATCTCTACTAAAATAGACAGATACCCCAAGCATCTTGCATCACTCCGATTCTGGAAGATTACAGGAGCATGTGCAATTCTTTTTATTTGCAGAATCCGCCCATCTCCCAAATCCCCTTACCTACCCCAGCCATTTCTACATTTTGTGGTCGTGCTTTTCCATCTGCGGCTCAAAACGTTCATTTGCGAGAATTCTGCACCGCATCCATTAAAGCAAAACCCAAATATCAGAATTTCATGCTTTTGCATTTCATCACGCCGCGCATTACTAAATTCGCCGCAGTTATTTCACAACAAAAGATACACCCAGTTCAGCAGAAGGGAAAAGAAGGCAAAGCTCAACGATTCTTAGGCATAACTCACCTCCTAAGGAAGAATTGACCTCCACATGAAGACTCCACCGAGCCACCTGGTCCCTCTGTACTTACGCACAAGGCGCACCCGAGCGTCGGCCCTTGCTAGCTGCGGCAGTGCCTGACGGGATTCGTAGTTCTTTCAACGGTAAAGTACAAAACAATAGCCTTAGCACCATGGCCCATGTACAAGCAAGATGAAACTTCGAATCCCGAACGGCACCGCGATGCAAAGGCCCGCCCTTTCCTAATGGCGCACGCCGCAGGGCTTTATGGGAATGGTTCGCAGGTTGAACTGAGCCAGGCGGTAAGCACGAGGGAAAGGTGAACGTGGGAGCGCGTGAATTTTTTCCTCCCCCCTTTTCCGTTTGGAGATGAAGAACTTAGTGCTTAAAGCTCGAATATGCCGTTTTTGGAGTTGCTGTAGCAAACAGAAGAATGATGTATACGGAATACGATGTTTTCCCCCATGTTCTTTTGCTGCTGGAAGTCCTACACGTGTTTTAAGAATATGGAGCGGGAATAAAAAAAAAAGCTGTACATGTGACATAACTCATGGTTTACTTAACCATGGTTTATGAAATATGGGGTGTGAATGAGAGTCTAACCATTGTCTATGGCTGTATTATAAAAGTATGAGCACTATATGCAAACTAACAAGAGCAACATTGCTGCTCCAATCTTAGCACTGAATATACCAAGTGCTATTTCATCCAAAAGCTGAAAGGTTTTCTTGTTTTCAATATGTAAAGATACTTTCATGGGCAAAGGTAAGTTACCCCACATTTTGAATTTTTTCTCCAAATTGAGATAGGTTCATGCAACCAAATGACTTTGTTAATTAGGGTTTCATGAAAATATAACATAGCTATATGACTAATTTATGCTTCAGATGCAATTTTAATGCAGTAAACTGGATTGGTCACATATTCTAGGCTCCTTCAAGAACTATAATTCAAAAATAAAAATTTAGAAGCACAGCTACTGAGTTCAACTTTTTAAGTTGTTGACTGAATTGAAGGAAACAATTTTTTCAAAGAAACATTTAACTAAAAGATCAAGAAGATACCTTTTCTTTTCATCACAATAATTTATATCTATGCATACAGTACAGAAGTAAGTATATGTAAGGATTGTCCCCCATCTATACGAATTCTGTTAGTAATGATTGACTATTTTACCCATTTTGACAGTGCATCAGATCATAGTTCTTGTACCAATAGATTCATGATGCTTGTATATTTAACCAAGAGAACAGTTTTCAATGAACAGTGATCACATTCCAATTGATGGATAGCCAATATTAAACATCACTGTATTTTTTTTCTCCTCCCACCCAAATTAGTCTTCCTTCAGGAGGACAAATAAAGTTTACCCATTTAAAGCATAATACTTAAAATACAAAGGTAAGAGGATTGCATTCTGTCATAAGTACCGGTAATTCCCTAGAACAGTGGCCCCCAATCTTTTGGGCACCAGGGATCGGTTCTGTGGAGAAAGGTTTTTCCGCGGACCAGAGGGTGTGGTTTTGTGTGCTGCCTGTATCTCGCGGGTGGGGCTTGTTTGCGTGGCCTGGTTTCTGGCATGCTGTGGCCTGGTGCCGGTCCACATACCAGGGGTTGAGAACCCCTGCTCTAGAAGTTATGTGGTTGGAACTAAAGTTGAAAACATCTCTCATTTGTGTACTTTTATGTATTGCCCTGCTCATGCATAAGATATTGAGCAGAGTCTGTTATATAATGGGGAAAAACAGCTAATTGCTCCATGACATGCTTGGAGGGATAGTCACAGATATTTTTTATCTATACTATAGCTTTTGCTGTTGCTTGGAAGTTTTGAAAAATGGTCATGTGTTGGCTTTAATAGCAAATACCAGAAAGTTTAATGATTGAGAGGTTACAATCTGAGGCCCAGAGTTGGGTGTAACATTAGATAAAACCCAAAACTATCAGAAATTTTTATGTGGTAATATTAATATAAAACTAGAGAACAAATAAATATATTTAATTGAATTTAAATACATTTAAATGCAAATGAAATGGAACTTAGTTTTTGAACTGAATAGAGTCACCACCTTTTGGAATATGACCCCCAGTTCATCTAAGCCCAAGGGCAACAATTGTCTCTTTAAAAGTTGCACAATCCTTGTTTAATTACTTACAAAGGTATATGCTTCCTAACCAAACACTATGTCACTAGTGGCTTTTAGTAGATTTTTCTCTATTGTTTTGCTAATTTGACATTCAAAATCTAGTGAGAAATTTTGTTTTGCAATAGGACATAGGTTAACCTTAAAAGAAAAAATCATTCAGCTTGCCTGTAAAATAGCCTATTTCAGTTGTTTCAAGATATACTGTAATCAATGCAATATTTTCAAGAAAGCACCGTCAAATCAGATAGGCCAATTTGGGGTGACTAGATCTTTTGTGTTCTCATCCAGGGGTAAGAAGAGTTGATATGGTCCTTAATTTCTTTTAGCTTCCCCATGCTTTGCTGCTTCCTCTGAATTAAACCAACTAAGCCAACTGAGTAGAGATCTAAAGTGGGAGCATAATTTCCTCCTGCCACCTCTATTTCCATTTAATAGAAATGAAGATACTATCTTGCTTAAAATCAAATCAAGCATTTCTTAGCAAATACCTGCGTGATTTGCTTTAGTTTAGTGTTTATTATCAAGATACCAGCTAGTAAAGAACAAGCTAAACATTTTGCTGAGCATCTGTGAAGTTTTATTAACATTTTTAAATGCTCTCAGAAGAGAACTATCATGCTGAACGTTTTCCTATTTACAAAATAGCTACCAAAGGAAACAGCTAAAGTGTTATTTATTACTCCTAATTCATCTTTTAATTTTACTAATCAAGTGGTCACTTTTTCAAAGTGCTAGGCTTCAGCTGTTTACCATTTTTCAACATCCATAAACTGTATGTGGGATCCATAGACATTCCTGTATATGTGTATGATGCTAAAATTTAGCACTGCGCAGCGTGTTGGCTGCCACTTTAATATTTTCTAATTACAAAATTTAAAACTATAATAAAAGATAAGACAGAGAATCCTGTGGCTGTAAAGGGAGACTACTGTATTGCTCCAAGTGTTAATTCAGTGAAATCTTAGTATTGTTCAAGGGCTTAAACTTTAGTTACAAAGATTTTTTTTTAAATCATTTAAGAATTAGATCCAAATAAAAATATTTGTTTCCATTGCTTGGCTCATCATTCCTGGGTCAATAAGGAAGACAGTGATACTTGTAAATATGAGCAGAATGTCACTGGATGGTTCTCTGATCCACCTGAGACCCTGTAAGAAAATACCTCACATACAAAATGATGCCTTTGATGGCATTTCTATCTCCATCTGTTCACCACTACCCCCTCCTTTTTTTTTCTGATTCTCTTTTAGCTGACTGTGGTTCAAACCTCCATTAACCGCTAAGTAGGCAGAATCAAAGCAATTGGCCATTATATAGCTTCCATTAAAAATGAAGAAAAGGCAGAAAATTGCCTTCTTTACTTCAACATATTGCTGAGAGAGCAACATTTCTAGGAATAGCACACTGAAAAAAAGAAGCCAAGGGATCTGCTGACTGAGCACCTTTGGAAGGCATAATACACTCACCTGTCTCACCAGGAACAAGAATGATTGATTCTGAAGGTAATATCAGTGGCAAAAGGCTATCTTTTTAGTACCGTGTTTGGTTTCTCACAACTGCATCTGTTAGGGCAGTGATGGCGAACCTTTTCGGCACTGAGTGCGGAAAAGGTTGCACGGAAACGTCGAGCATGCACGCACACGCTCGTGCAGCGGAAAAGCTGAACTTCCGGGTTCTAGCGCGCATGCGTGCCCGACAATCAGCTAGCCAGCGTGCTGCGCGTGCAAAGTGATCGTGCTCCGGAAAAACTGAACTTCTGGGTTTTGGCGTGCATGTGCACCCGACAATCAGCTGGCCAGCGCGCATGCGCACACTATTTTTCAGCACTGCCGCACACCCGAAGGATAGCTGATCGTTGCGCACACATGCGTGCCAGAAACCCAGAAGACAAATAGGCAAGGTCGCGTGTGCTAGGCGACGGCTTCACGTGCCACTTTGGGCATGCGTGCCATAGGTTCGCCATCACAGTGTTAGGGGCTGGACCCCATTTTGTTTTTAAGTGATAAAAGAAGAGCCTTGCTGATCTAAAAGCTATGTAATCAAAAATCCAAAGTAGCTAATTTAGTGCCTCTGAAAAGACCAAAAGCAGAATGTGAGTACAATACTATTAGGCATTCTGCTCAGCAACAACCAACATTCAAAGCCTAGCTGTAAAGAGCTGTAAAGCAGCCCTATCTTACTTGGCAGCCTTGCCCTTAAGCTTTGGATTATTACTCCAAGCCCATGAAAATGCTTTATTAAGGCTACCAGAGGTAGCATCTAATAGTCATCCATGTAGTGCAGATCTAGAAGCCTAGAGTGAAAAATGTATAATGCAATATGATAAGCTATAATTGGGTTCAGCCTAGCATGATATCCAGTTGTGGACCATAGATTAAATAGCAGATAAGGAGGAACTGCTTATTCCAAATTTGTAATGAAGGTTTGTTCTAGGATTACTGATTTAAAGCAGAGTTTGGTATGTCACTGGGCAGGAAAATGTTAAGCTATGGTTAATTCCTCCTTTTGGCCTCGGACAAAGAGAGGATGGACTCTGAGACTATTGTGGCTATTGCTTTTCATGGATCTTATTTCTCTGATATAGCATAGATGGGTGGCTGCTTACATTTAATGAATAGTAGACTTTGCTGGGCTAATATCATAGAACTTGCATGTTGCCAATGGAGAATCTTGGTCATTACTAGTACTATTATCCTCTCCAACTGGCTTCAGTTTTTATCAGCTTATGCTGATGTGTCCATTATGAATGTCCTTCCAGATACCCTTTTTTCAATGATCCTTGTCCTAGTGTTGGCCCAGCCCAAATCTGGTTGGTTCATTTCACTCGATGCAAGTAGCCAAAAATCACACATACCGGTAGGTGGATGGGAACATATTTCATACTTTATTTCTGTACAGAATTAAAGAATTCACTTCGGACTAGAGTCAAATTACATTAGCAGTTTCAAACTGCTTGAAAGTTAAAATTAAAAATGATAGACTCAAGGATAAATTCATCTTTTGTGCGGTTTGACCTTGTGGATGCAATATTGTACCTATAAGGTGAAAAGTAAGTGCCTCCACATTAATGAAGGAAAAATTTGACGTTATTCAATTAATATTTTAGGAAGAATTGTAATTTTTACGTAATTCAACCAATTTAGCAGATTTCTTGGTTAAAATAAATTTTGATGTGCAATACACTTTATTTTTAGGATTATTTTGGTTTAAGAATATTACTGCGATAGGAAATAGATGTGGTTTTACTTTCAAATACATTGTGATTGTCATCACATAGATCCATTTATTTTTCAAAAAATACACAGATCTATTTAAATTTAATTAAATCTTTGGGTTAATCAGTTAAAAGGCAAATGATCAATCCAGGAGATAGCCCTTGGGATTTTAAAAGGCTACAATTAAGTAGTTTTTTAAATCTTGTTAACACAAATTACTTATTTAAAGAGACTATGCTATCATTCACAATAAGATTGTGGATAGCTGATAAATACTTTAAAATTGAAAATAAATGTTTTTAAAAAACAGGTGAACAATATTGCATTGAATACAGCAACATGAAATTTTAAATTTCCATTGCAGCATAAAATCTATGAATATAATGATAGCTTATTTTTTTAAAAATTAAATTAAAGTTCCTAATAGTGCAGCTATCCTTTCCTAGTTGTTTTGGAAGCACCAGTTTTATGGTTAAGAAAGTAGCAATTGTGTATAAGATAGTTTGTATTCATTCTGCTTATTAAACATCAAGACCGAGAGAATTCTTACCAGCACGAAATTTGCCGCCCATGTTGCTGCTCCTTATCCTGCTTCTGTTGCCTCTCTTTCAACTCACTTCAGGCACCTGGTTTCCCTCAAGGGTAGCTGAGGACAAAGGCTGCCCATCTGATGGAACTGGAATAAGGGAGAAAGTCCTTCCTTAGCCCCAGTTCAGCTAAAGACGACTAATGCTGGGGCTGGGGATAAGGTAAGGGCAACATCATGGGGATGTGGCAGATTTCTTTTGGCTAGGACTCATTTGTTGATACAGTTAAAAACAAGTGAAGAAAGGCGTACAGCAGTGTTTCTCAACCTTAGCAGTCTGAAGATATGTGGACTTCAGCTAGCTACCGTAGCTGGGGAATTCTGAGAATTGAAGTCCAGGCATCTTCAAGCTGTCAAGATTGAGAAACGCTGCCTATAATCATGAACAAATTGTTCATTCAAGGTAGACTTCCATCCCATCTTGATTTCCCTTGCAAATGTTGCTGCTCTTGAATGGCCACTGGGAGGCATCCTTGTCCTCTTCTGTAATCTGACTTTTGTGGGTGATGATGACAAATTATCAGAGTTGCTAAAAAGCTGAAGCAAATGTTTTATTCCCAGATTGTATTCCAAAAAGGGGGAAATAATGCTTGCATAAATCTAGCTCGGTTCATATCAGCTAACTCCTACTAAGCCTCCCTCTCTCTGTACTGTGTCTTAGGCACTTCTAGCAGTTTCCCCCCTTCATCCTGCCTTCAACTTAATACTTCCAAGCATGGGGTCTTCATTAAGTCTCAGAGTTAGTGATTTGCGAGAAAGCAGCTTGGATTTTGACATCCATCAGGTATCATATAAACATAAGAGGAATAAGAAAGAGAAAATGGGGTGGGGGGTTGGGGTCAGAGAGAATCAGCCACTAATGGAGGGTTCTTCTTGTTCAATGGCACAGCACTGATTTATGAGCTTTTAAATAAATCATTTTTATTGCCGTCTCTTTGTCTTGCTGTCCTACATTTAACCCAAAGCATCAGTCAGAGACTGAGGAGGGTCTCTGTTTGTACCAGCAATTGGGGATTGCATCCGTCTAGTATGAACTGTTCTTGTAATGAATCCTAAATTTCCTTTTGCTTCTTTCTAGCGATCGCGTATATGAATTCACAAGAGGTAAACTTAGATTGGTAGCAGCTGAATTTAACTTTTAACTTCCTCCTTCTTGGTTACTTACTAGTCATATTCCCTTATCTTCTATTGCATGAGGCGCGGTGGCTCACTGGCTTAATGACGCTGCATGGTCTCAAGCTCTGGCGGTTTGAGCCCAAGCACTGCATGGCAGGGTGAGCTCCTGTTACTCTCCTCAGCTTCTGTCCAGCTAACAGTTAGAAATTATATTCTATGTAAGTAAATAGATAGGTACCACTTCAGTGAGGAGACAAGCTGGTGCTCTGTGCAGGCAGTCAGATTCCTTAGGGCTCTGAATCTTCCCGGTTGAGGTGCCCATTTGTGAGGCAGCTCCGGGAAGGGAGGGGGCCTTGGGTGACCCTGCAGGAAGAACTGCTTATCTTTATCTCTGATGTGAAGCAAGCTTGCCCTCATGTGACGCACCTGGGAAGCACATAAGTGTGTCCTATGACAGGGCTGGTATCTTGGCAAGCCAAATTACTACTACTTTGCAATAGCATTGTGGTCTCCTGCCTATTGTAACAATGCCATACGCTAATAATCATCATTATCATCATCATCTACAGTGCAATATAGTTGAACTTGTTCTGTTTTCTTGACAAACATATGAAAGTAGTTTACTATTATCTTCTTCCAGCTTTTTGATTTCTCAGCCTAGCCTATAATGCTGCTAATCTCTTAACAAGATACTAATTAGGCCCAAACCCCAACCTATCCAGGCTTAAATCAAGAGCTACTGTGCCTAAACCAAGAGTTTTCCCCCATTTGCACCTAACCATGACACAAGCATGCTCTGATAACCTCTTTTTTTCCTACTGGTTCCCCCTGATCTGCCTTTATCTAATTTTCAAGCCATCGTGAATCAACCTTAAATAATCCTCAGATGTTCTAGTGTTAAATAATCTAGTGTTAAATTTTCCTTCTTATTCCAAGGTATTTTCTGCCATGGATACAATTGGGGACATTTCAATCATTTCATCAGTTGTGCAGTCAGGTGCTCCATAGGGGTGATGGGATCAGCCAACTTCCCATTAGCTATTTTAGGCTGGTGCAGTGGTGCAGGCACATACCCACTCTTCTGATCCCTCCAGAACTTTCCTCCAGAACTATTTTGGTGAGGCCTGTGGCTCTCCCTCAGATCCCCCATCAAAAACTAAAAGATACATCAACCAACTAATAGGTGACAGGTGCAAAGGAGCAAGCTGGGAGGTGGCTAGTAATTTACCAGGAGAGAAAGTCTCACTGTGCCACACAATCCTTCCTACCATGCCTGACAACTGTTGGGCTACTTTTAATACAGATTTAATGATTTGACCCTACATTTAAAAATAGTCTGACAGGTGTATGTGGTAGTAGGAGAGCATAGTGCAGCCTGCTTGGCTTTGCAGCAGAGAGGGATAGTGAGATAGTGAGAGCCTATCATTGAAGCACCCTCCAGTGCTTGTCACCTGTTAAGTAAGGTTGGCTGGAGGAGATGTCGGGAGAAGTGGAAGAGCTGAACTAAACAATCTATAAGCACAGTGGAAAGGGTTTTACAGTGCAGGAGAAGTTTTCGACCATGGTCAGGATGTTTCCAAACACAGATTTAGCTGTGCTGCACGTATCAGATATTTGAGATAGGTCACCCACTCTTCTTTGCTATATCTCCCAGCCTGGGAAAGACGCAGCTGAAAGAGGAGATGACTCAACTTCCAAATTTCTCATCCTACAGAGGAGTTGTTCTGGGGGTAAAGAGCTTATCTTCCTCGTTACCTGACACTTCTTCCAGCCTGGGCAGATGAAGAGGGCAGAGGGCAAGTTCTGACAGATGTTAAACCTGTGCTTGCCTAAGCAGAAAGGGAGCCTGGGTTTAGTATTTTAATCTAGCTGCTGTTCACTATGCTGATTTAGATTCCTACTGGCTCACAACTGGGTGGAGAATACTGTGGACTCATTCTTATATTCCTGTACCCATAACAATAAGATGCCTTGCTAAGAATATTTACATGGCATTGCTCCATGGCAATCCTGTTGTCCCATCCTAAGCCCAAAGTTTTAAAATTGTCCTTAGCTGTTCCAGTTCCCTTGTCCCAACATAATTTTTGTAATGGATATGTTATAGGGTGGTTTGTCAATGATGTGGTCATGGGCTGGGAGGCATGGCCTCTTCAGTCAGGGGACACTGCCCTCCATATCCATTAGGGCCTATTCTGCTTGAAAACTGCCTGTGTAATACCTGAGAAGCACTTTTTGAAATGTTTCTAAAGACTTGTGGGCTTTTTACATGTACAGCATAGTGCTCTTGGGGGGAAAAAACTAGACTTGTTTTTTAAACACAAGTTTAATACTCTTTTTCTAGAGAACACTCATCCTCTGCTTGAACAGAAGTTAGATTTATAGCAATAGCAATAGCATTTAGACTTATATAGCGCTTCACAGTGCTTTACAGCCCTCTTTAAGCAGTTTACAGAGTCAGCATATTGCCCCCAACAGTCTGGGTCCTCATTTTACCGACCTCGGAAGGATGGAAGGCTGAGTCAACCTTGAGCCTGGTGAGATTCGATCTGCCAAACTGCTGGCAACCGGTGATCAGCAGAAGTAGCCTGCAGTACTGCACTCTAACCACTGAGCCACTTATCTGGAAAAATGAACCCTATTCTGCTAGCTGAACGATATTGGTTCTGCCACTAAGTATATTAAATTTTTTCTGCTGTCTGCCAACAAGGGTGTTCGCATGGCATGTGTTTGTTATTTGAGGGGAAGGGATTGTGCACTTCTGCCAACTCTTAACATGGTTTGGCCTGTTCCATAGATTATTCCAGGTGATACCAGACAACAGCTTTTTGTTAATTCTACAGTTCTCTTGTAGCTCTAGTCAAGGTTGGAGCTCGTGCTTACTGAGGGTTGCTTTGTGTATTACCCAAATACAAGTTCTACTTTTATTAGTCCGACAGCTATTGAGCCTTAAACTCGGGCTGAAGTGAGAGTCCCCCAATCCTTCTTGCAAACCCTCTATTGTGCCTTCAGTTTGTCATTTAGGCTGTTTCTGAACTTGGCGCCCACTTAATAGTATATTAAACCAGTATCCAAACATTCCAGGTGACAAATTGCAGGTATGCAAAAGGAGAGGAAATGAAGTAGGAAAATTGGGGACACTACCCTATTCCCCAGGGAATTTGAACAGTGATATACCATGTTTCCCTGGAAATAAGCCCTACCCTGAAAATAAGCCCTACCCTAATTTTTTTTACGCATGTGCCTAATATAAGCCCTATCTCCAAAATAAGCCCTACTTAACAGCCTGTGCAGCTGGCCGCCCATCCATTATGTCTGGTTGCTAGCGGTGCCGCTGACGAGGTGAGGTGAGGCAAGTGGAGGGGTGCAGCTGCCCCACGTGCCCCGCACCAGCTTACCTCAGGGCTCCTGCAGCCAGCCATGTCCAGCAGGAGGCCATGTGGCTACCGGCCCACTTCTGCTTCCTTGCATTTGCAATAGAGCAGGAGGCCGAGCGACACAGTGCCATGGCCATGAGGCGGGCAGGTGTTGGGACATGGATGGCCTGGCTGCGGGGGCCCTGAGGTAAGCCAGTACCGGGCACATGAGGAAGTTCCACCTCCTGCCTTGCCTTGTGATTGCGGTACCGGCGCGTTGCTCAGCCTCCTCCGTTGCGGCCAAGAGCAAGCAGAAGAAGTGGACCAGTGGCCATGTGGGGTCCTGCTGGACATGGCTGTTGGTGCTGCCGCCGTGAGACAGTTGTCGGGGTGTGGATGGCCTGGCTGCGGGGGCCCTGAAGTAAGCTGGTGTGGGGTAGCTCCACCCCCCTGCCTTGCGGTGGCGGCACTGGCACACCGTGCAGCCTCCTGCCCCGTTGCAGCCACAAGCAAGCAGAAAATATGGGCCTCCCATACATTGGGGAAAAATAAGACATCCCCGAAAATAAGCCCTTGTGCTTATTTTAATGCCCCCAAAAATATAAGACTGGGTCTTATTTTGGGGGGAACACGGGTATCTTCTATCTCAGGCATTCAGTTACATTTCCCCATTCCCATCCATATATGGACAGGAGAGCAATGAGTGATTGCTTTTCCTCCCAGCGGGTACTGCTTGATAGGAGGAGAAATGAAGTCAAGGAAATTGCTTACATTAACCTATTCTGCATTAAATCTGTAAGGGCAGTATCAACTATGGCTGAACCAGGTTTGGCTGTGGGGCCAGTAGAATTTAGTAGTTTAGGAATGCAGATCAACATGGTCTTGAGAAAGAGCCCTTTAAATGAGCTTTGGAGAAGAGATCTAAGTCAGACAGGATTACCATCAGCTGAAATATTTTGCCATCTATTTGCTTTCTTTTTGTTCAGTAGGAAAACTATCTGAATAACATACTGTATGTTTTCATTACTTCTAACTTCCACATTTTAAGAATATCCACATAGAGACATAATACAATCATAAAGCTTGGGAGAAATTTAACAGTATTAAAATGAAAAAAAAAAAACCCCTCTATATCATTTCATGAATTGCAAAATGAGGCTGAGAGAGCTTCCAAATAATAGGTCTGCCCTTATAGTATATTACAGTGGGAAATTCTTCTATTTTAGTCCTATAAAAATGAATAGGTCATATTAATAACTCCACAGTCATAGTGTTGAACTGATTTCAACATTGCTTAGTAAGAAAAACAATAGATTCTCTGCTCCAAAATATGACTAGGCATTATAAATTGTTCGTTTAACTCTGCTCCTTTCTTCTATTTTGCTCCAGAGATTCCTACCTTCTATTGTTACTATTTCTCTATTTGGTTTTCAAAGTTTGGTTTACCTCATACAAACGAAACATAATTATATAATACCCTGTTTCCCTGAAAACAAGACCTATCCCGAAAATAAGCCCTAGCAGATTTTTACATGTGCACCTAATATAAGCCCTACCGCCAAAATAAGCCCTACTTAAGAGCCTGTGCAGCCGGCTGCCTGCCCATTCCATCTGGTTGCTCACTGTGCTGTGGCCACGAGGCGAGGTAGAGTGATGGTGGAGCTGCCCCATGCGCCCTGCATTGGCTTACCTCAGGGCCCCTGCAGCCATGCTATCCATGCCCTGACACCTGTCTTGCAGCAGCAACACCAGCAGCCACGTGCAGCAGGAGCCCATGTGGCCACCAGCCCACATCTGCTTGCTTGCAGTCGCAACGGAGCAGGAGGCCGAGCGAAGTGCTGGTGCTGTGGCGTGGATGGCCTGGCTGTGGGAGCCTTGAGGTAAGCCGGTGCAGGGCTTGTGGGGCAGCTCCACCCCCACCTCGCCTCATAGCCGCGGCATTAGCATGTCGCTTGGTCTCCTACTTTGTTGGGGCCGCAAGCAAGCAGAAGTGGGCTGGTGGCTACGCCGGATCCTGCTGGATGAAGGCTACTGGCCGTAGCCACGAGGCGAGGCAGTTGTCGGGTCATGGGTGGCCTGGCTGGGGGGGCCCTGAGGTAAGCCGGTGCGGGGCACGTGGGGCAACTCCACCCCCCTGCCTTGCAGCGGCAGCACTGGCACACCACGTAGCCACCTGCCCCATCGCGAACAAGCAGAAAAAGTGGGCCTCCCATACATGCCAAAAAAAAAAAAAACACTCCCCAAAAATAAGCCATAGTGCTTATTTGGGGGCACAAATTACTTTCGGGGAAACACGGGTATGTATGGAGAAAAGCTACTGAACGGGGAAGAGTGCTTTTATGGAAAATGAGAAAAAAGGGAAAAGATTGCATAAAGCTATGCTGCTTCATTATTGCAGGAAGAACGGAAAAGGAAAAATATTAACCTATTGTTACAAGGAACTAGAATATAATATGGAGCCTGGACTTCAGTTTAGGATTGGTGTTTATTTTCATGTTCTAAACAAACACTTTTTTGTCTTGAATAGAAACCCTTAGGAGCAAAGTGCAATTTATAATAGGGCTGTCTGTCTGTTTATGTATTTATTTCACAAATTTTTATTAGGTGCAAGTTGTTGCTAGTACAGAGATTATAGTTGTTAGGTAGGGCCCAATCCTTCTTTTATCACAGTCCTTAGTATGCCCTTTCTTCTTAACAAAATCTGTCCCCAAGATTTTTGTTAATTAATAGAACTTATACTACTAGTAATAGTATTACGTTATTACTATTACTTCTACAATGGGACATAGAATTATGGAGTTGAAAGGGCCATTATAGCAGAAGTAATACTTGAGGGCACTCGGAATTTTTTAAACTTTGATTTTCACTTTTAACCTGTAAAGTTTTCACTTTGTTCTTAACTCAGTTTTTAATCTTTTCATTCTGCTTTTATTCATGTGTTTTTATTGTTTTATTATGTTGTTTTAAACTGCCAAAGTCACTTAGGTGAGATGGTCAATGCAGAAAATCAATCAATCCTGCTGGATCAGGCCAAGTCAACTTTATTATAGGACATTAGTCAAAAATGGCTTTTTCTTGCTTTAAGGAGCTTAACCAAAGTCCCTCAGTGAGCTGAGTACCAGAAGAGGGGTGCTGAGAAGTTGGAAGATGAAATGAAATGAAATGAAAGCATCGGTGAGGAGGAAATAATATAGAACTGTACTGAGTAACTATGAATAGCAATTGATCCATGAAAGTCAAAGGTAAATGTCCACTGTTGAGAATAGCTCCACCCAGTAGGAATATTCTTTTTCAGAAGCTCCTTTTTTCACTTGTAAGCAATTTACTGTATGTGTATATGAGAATGGAGGCAAAAGTCATCTAACGAACTGTTAAATAATTAAGCCGGAATGAACAAGCCATGTGTGTAGAAGAGAACAGGAGGGTATTTCAAGCATGGTGAGTCATTGTTCCACATGATTATGTGCGGGTTAAGTTCAGTCTCAAACTCAAAAATAAATCTGAATTCTAACAATGCTGGATATAACTGATGTGACATTTTACAAAATTGAAGAGAAGGCAATAGCTGATGTTTCATACCACTCTGTTTCTTTTGGTTGTTTCTTTTAGTTGGGACATGGATGAGCATTTCAAACTACTTAACAAAATATGAGCTTAATTTGAACCAAGAAGACATAGCAGTGGTGTGTGTGTGTCGGGTGGGTTCCGGATTCTGATACTGCTGGTTCGCTCAGGGATGCGCCGCACAGGCACACGTGCGCTGTGTGGGCGCGCGTACATGCACAGTACTAAAAAAAAGCGCATGTGCAGAGGCAAAAAAACAAGATGGCGGCGCTTATGGCGGCGCCGAACCAGCTCGGGGGCGTGGCAGGCCTGGGTCGCTGCCGGTTCCAGCAACCCAGGCCGCCAAGTTACTAACGGTTCTATAGAACTGGTCCGAACCGGTAGGAACCCACCTCTGGTGTGTGTGTGTGTGTGTGTGTGTGTGTGTGTGTGTGTGAGTGTGTGTGTGTGTGAGAGAGAGAGAGAGAGAGAGCTCAAGTTACGACCACAATTGAGCCCAACATTTATGTTGCTAAGTGAAACATTTGTTTAGTGAGTTTGCCCAATTTTACGACTTTTCTTGCCACAGTTGTTAAGTGAATCATTGCATTTGTTAAGTTAAGTGAATCTGGCTTCCCCATTGACTACTTGTCAGTAGGTCGCAAAAGCTGATCACATGACCCTGGGACACAGCAACTCATAAATATGAACCACTTGCCAAGGATCTGAATTTTGATCATGTGACCATGGGGATGCTGCAATGGTCGTAAGTGTGAAAAATGGTCATAAGTCACTTTTTTCAGTGCTGTTGTAACTTTGAACGGTCACTAAATGAACTGTTGTAAATCGAGAACTACCTGTATTCCTTGTCACTTCTGGTTCGAAGAGTGGTCTACTAATATGCTTGAATTCCATTTTCTCTTTTATCCTAATTTGTAGAATGCAATAGAAGAAAATACTCCCTCAAATTTTAAAACATTATCAATCTAAATTTAGATTTAGAATTTAGATTGAAAATGGAAGCTCAACTGGAGTTATTTTTTAAGATAAATAAGAACGAAGACACAAACTGCCCAAATGTGTGGGATACGGCCAAAGCCTATATGAGAGGGATTGCTATTGCCTATATGGCTAGAGAAAATAAAATTAAAAAACAACAACTAAAAAAATTAGCAGAAGATCTCAGTAGAGCTGAGACAGAATTACAAAATGAACCACAAAGACATGAAATTAAACAACAAATTGATTTAATCAAACACAAAATGAATAATATTGAAAAGGTTGAATTAGAACAAAAAATAAAATGTTCCAAACAA